>CABEEJ010001235.1:132495-154390 GCA_901482245.1 Timema douglasi | reverse complement strand
AAAAGGACGAATCCAATTTCAATAGTAAGAGTCATAACTAACCGAAATCGAACCAGGGTCTAGGAGTCCTGTGTTCGATCCCTCTAAATACTTAGCCGCGGGGATGAGTTAAGATATTCATAACACAATTTTAGTTTTACGCGCTCTCTTTATTAGACTTCGACAGCAGTCCTATGATATTCACCCTACTCCACCCGTCCTCCTATGCAAGTCATTTTAAGTGACTGATATCAGTACTGAAGTTAGAGTACAATCATTTAAAAAATAATAATCCAAAGTAGTTTTGTAAATGGAACCTAGACTGGCATTACAATAAGTACAGATCAGAATGATGTGAACTGGTTAATGGCGAAATGTGGGTGTGGCAAGAAAAGAAAATGGTTTCGCTTGTACAAGAGACTAGTTAAGTTTCGAAATGATGAGGATTTACATAATTGGAATAAACATGGGAGTCAAAGTAAAGTAGGATCAAATCTAATTACAATCTTGTTTGCTCGCCTCCAACTTTATCTGCCTCTTCTCTTTACCGTCTAGTTTCTTCCCATTTCCCCACCCTCCTCGGACATTCTCTTTATCTCTTCTCAAGTTTCCGCACCATTCTTCAAGTAGGACCGGCTGGGTTAGTTACACGGCTAGTCTGCCTGACGTTTATAGAAAAGAGCGGGATTAAAAGTTTGGTTTCCTTTCCGACACTTGGGAGGATCCATTCCTCGTTTGAATAAAGGCCAATTTAGTTATTATTAGTAATACTAGTGATAGTAAAAATGATTATAATAAGATAAATATAAAAAACTGTAATAATATTGTTATTGAATGTAAATTCTCTGAAGCAAATAATTATATCAACACAAGTTTTTAAAACTATTTTATTTCTAGAAAAGACAATACACAGTTCCCACACTATAAATGGGAAACTCCCAAATTAAATAATAATGATATTTTTTTGATTGTAACGGGAACTCAAAACGGGATCCTTAACTTAGTGGACAGATTCAATATTACCGATGGAACTAACGAGTCTGGGAATATATCTTCACTCTGATTGTTATTTATAATAAAAATAAACCGCGAATAAGGTTTTGGAGCAGTGCTACCTAAATAAAGTATTATAAAAAGGAAACAAAACTGTTTAGTTTGAATGAAATACAGAGAATCGAGTCTCATAAGAACATATTATTTAGTTTCGATAGTATTTTATTAATATATAAAAGACTGGGATGATCAATTAAACTAATTTTTAACAGCAGAGGTATATTACATTGTACAAATTTGAGCTATTAGTTTTTTTAATGTGTACTAGAATAATTTTTAATCATACTAAATGTTAAAATAAAGCTTACCCGCCTAACTAGAGCCTTTAAAACCACCCGTTACTGTCTTACAAAACATGGCCGAGTAAATATATTTTGGTGATAGCTTAAAATTATTATTTTTAAATACAGTGGTATTTTTAGATAGTTATTTTAGTTATGTCTTTTTCTTAAAAGAAATACAATATAATTTTATTGAAATCAGTTTTATATATTGGGACAAATAAAGTCTCTGGGTGATTTGATAAAGGAATATTCTGGTATCGGGAACACCACAATTTAAATACTTATAAATACCCCAGGTAAAATTGTTAACCATAGGAACACTTCTGGTTTTTAGTGGCAGCTAAACAATGGTCCCCCTTTCCCCCCTAAATTCAGTGCTGTTTATTTCTTGTCTGCCCCAGTGAAGTTTAGTTATGATGGCGTTCTCCAAAATGTCTTGTTTGCGTTCAGATTATAATACCGGGGAAGAAAAGATGCTGCTGTTAGCAGTTTCTTTGGAAATCGAAGAACATTTAAGAGATGGAGGTTAGACTTGTTCAATTAATGCTTCCATTTTAATGTAAAGATATTTATTAAATATAAAACCTAAATTGAATATTACTTAAATAAACGTGAAACAAACTGAAAGCTTCCACACTTATTTGGTTGTTTTCGCCCAACCAGCACTGCGTCTGTTCAACATGGAACCCAAGTTACGTTTTGCGCATGCGCAACGTAGGATGGCTGAAGATGGGAGATGGAAAAATCGCCCGGTTAGCAACCGGAGAATATATAACGTGGCATAGCAAGGCATAGCTTGGCTTTTTGTGTGAACCAACACATTTAAATACATGGTCCACTATTTTTCTAAACAAATTGCAGAGTCTTAGCTTAGCTTATCGTTCTGTGTGGCTTTTACTTTTTAGAAAAATAGCGGACCTTGTATTTAAATGTGTTGGTTCACACTGAAAGCTAAGTTAAGCTATGCCTTGGTATGCCACGCTATATTTTTTCCAATTTCTGGCCAGGAAATTTTTCCATCTCCCATCTTGAGCCATCTAACACTGCTCATGCGCATAACGCAGCTTGGGCTCCATGTTGAACAGACCCAGTACTGATTTGGTGAAAATAACTAAAGAAGTGTAGATGCTTTGTTTTCAGTTTGTTTCACATTAAAATGGAAGCGTTAATTGTACAAGTTAAACCTCCAACTCCTAAATTTTCTTCTTTCTCCAAAAAAAACTGCTAACACCAGCATCTTTTCTTCCTCAGTACTATCATATGAACTTAACAAGACATTTTGTAGAATTACATCATAACTAAACTTCACTGGAGCAGACCAGAAAGAAGCAACAATGAATTCTGGAGGAAAAGAGGCAACATTGCTTAGCTTAACATAGCTTAGCAATAAGTGGGGAACCAAACTGACAAAGTCTTAGCACAGGACAGCATAGCATAGCATAACACAGCACAGATTAGCTTAGCATTCTATGTGTATCGATCAGCCTTTAGTCCTGTTATCCTACATAAAGATAGTTTAAGTCACTTATGGCAAGGACACCCTTTTACTATGCATTTCTTTTTCCTTAGACTGTATCAATAAATTTTTAACCATTACGGTCACTCTAGCATAATAAGGGAGAAATAAACTCTAAACCAAACTCGATTTATAATAGTCTAATTAGAACTAAAATAATGTATTTTAACTTACTTCGTCCGCAACACCTCTATTTATATATTATTATAAAATTCAAAACTTTGTTTGCAATGTAATCACTAACATACTGATCTAAAAAATAGATTAATCACTTTGTCTGATGTGCTTGAGGTAAAAAGGTAGGAGGAGGGCAACATCCGGACTTGCAAAAGTAGTTTTTCCTTGCTGACCATCCATCCAAGTATCGACCCAGCTCAAAGCAGCTTAACTTACAGAGACGCTTTGCATAAGTCCAGAAATCCCAAGTTATATAAAAAGGATTTGTAATAAAAAAATATATAAAAAATAATAGATAGGCTACATATATAGTGGAGGGAATACTTATTTACATGCCCCTGCTTGTATTAAAACATTTCATTTTAAGTTATATTATTATTATTATTATTATTATTAGCACCGAGTCTTACTACCCGTTCGGGTTATACGCACTTACGCTAATGTGTAATGGTAGGGTGATTGTGAGATGAAATGGAGGACCTTCAGTTTAACGTGGAATCCGAACCATGGTGGAGGCCTGGCACTCCACGCATTCACAAGATGTCTTGTCAGAGGTGAAGGAAGGGTTTGGTAATCAGATAAATCTGTGCCGGGACCGGGGATTGAATCCCGGCTGCCAGCAAAGAAGTCTGACACCTTACCCCTAGACCACCAGGTCACCTACTTTTAAGTTATAAAATTAAGATAAAAATATTTGTTTATTTTCAACGATGCTTTGCGCAAAATATCGGACAGCTCTAAGATTGGGGTGAACGATAGGAAATGTAGATTTAGATTTTAAGTCATTTTTAATAAAGTCACGATAGAACATATTAAGATAGTAGAGGATTGTTTCATTACATTTTGAGATCCGCCATTTGCATAAGAAATACCTCAGTGTAAAAATATGAGTCTTTAAAGGAAGTCCAATCGAGAGCTAAATGATTTTTTCAACACTTTATGTGTGTTGGGAAACTTGGCTGTTTCTTTAATAACCATCTTTTTGTTCTAAATAAACTTTTTAGGGGTAATTATTTAATTTTTCATTGATATAAAACAAATACTGCTTCTCTTATTGAAGTTTTAATGATTTTCTAAATAAGCCTAAATATACCTCAATAGATTCAATTTTATTTTCATAGTAATGAAATTGCTGAGGTATATCCCCAATAATGTTTATTTTAGAACGAAATTTGTTAATACAAGAAACTATTTGTTTTATGGCCACGTCTTACTACCCGTTCTGTTTACACGCCTATGTACTAATTAAACTAATGTGTCAGAGATGAGGAAGATTGAATTAAGAGAAAATGCACTCGCATTTCTATGAAACGAGTGTGGAAAACTATTTAGAAAAAACTACCCTCGGTGCACCCGACCAGGATCAATACCCGAACTCCGTCTTAGGCAGTTTGATCAATTGCAAGAGTAGCACCTTAGACCATGTGGCCACCGAAACCGGTTAGTAAATAGTTAAAAACTATTCAATATTCGCTTTCAGGCCTAATCTTTGAACTAGTTGACCTATTAATCACACTTATTTTAAAGATTAGATTTGAATTTCCTGATTTCGACTCCAAACTTGCCAATCACTTTTTTTTTTCACTTTCTGTTATCCCCGTTTTTCTCATGTATCCTGCTCCATGTCACCCATCAGTTAAACACCCTTCATCCCTCTCTAATCACTCCACTGCGATTGTTTGACACTCTTACCTCCCCCCTATATATATTTCTGGTGTCTTCCCCCCTCCCACCCTTCAGACGGGGGTACATGCAAACAGAGCAAGGATGGATCCCGTTTTATCACATCAACAGGATCGCTTGCATTAAACAAAAGTTGTCCTCACGAAACCCCCTCTCACTCTCTTTTCACAAAGAAACTCGGAATACAAATAGATATCGACGCGAGAGTTTGCAGAAGAGAAAAGAGAATTTGTTTGAGAGGAGCTGGAAGGGAGGGGGGGGGGTGGAGTTCCCACCGAGGAGAATGTCAACGAGAAAGTAGATAAGATAATACAAAATACATATCTTAATGAATAATTGACACTAGAATATAAATACGTATAACATGTGTCTGAACGTAAATTTTATAAAAATGCAATCCATCGCACATGAAACACATTTAATGTTAAAATGACTTTAAGAATAAAAATAAATAAATATTAAATGAATACATATATATTTAGTNTATATATATATATATATATATATGAGGGGACTAAAAACTACTAAAATAAACTTGAAAATAATTTATTCAAAGTTTTTTATCCTATAGAAATGACTAAAGTTTATCTAAATGAACAGTTTTAAATATTATTGCAATACAAATTAGAGGAAGAAAATTAATACAAAACATCATTCCTAAACCAATTAAATGATTTCTTTGTCCCTTAACATTGTTGTCACTGTTATATTTAAATTCTTAATTATGGCCTTCAATGTAATGGCTAAACAGGTATTTAGAACAAACGCCTTGTAAAACATAATATTACATATGTTGGTGAAGTACAAACTGAATATAAAGTAAATACCTGCGTGGTCTATCAGTGTACTCGTATGTTAATTCTTTGATATTAAAAAAAATGTTTGGGAGTCGTTTTGCACACGAGCAATCAAAGAGAAAGTAGATACATTTCACACCGTCAGGATTGGAACCAAAGTCTTTCTGGGGAGTTTAGTAATAAGCAATTAGAGCTACAAAACCTCAAACACGTTGAGAATATTCTAGACCGTTACTACAATTTACCCTGGCTTTACTGCCCATAAGAATATACAAAACAAATAGAAGGTATATTTAATTTAAGAAGTGCCACGAGCGCACCTTGGGGCTAATGGGGGTAATTGGTCTATCGTTAAATGTATGATTATTATAATATTATTATTATTAGCACTGCGTCTTACTACCCATTCGGTTTGTACGCACTTACGCTAATGTGTAATGGTAAGGTGATTGTGAAATGAAACAGAGTACCTACAGTTTAACATGGGATCCGAACCACGGTAGAGGCCTGGAATTCAACACATTCACAAGTTGTGATTATTACACGTCTTGTCAGAGGTGAAGGAAGGGTTTGGCAATCAGATAAATCTGTGCCGGAACCGAGGATTGAACCCCAGACCCCCAACACAGAAGTCCGACACCTTACCCCTAGACCGCCAAGTCACCCGATGACTGTTATGTTAGTAGAAATCCTTATAATAATTCCAATTCAACTTCAATTTATTTTACAATAGGGCTGACCAGCAATCAATCACAGGACCTGACAGGTCAGTACTCAAAAGTACAAAAGAGAATAAAACAAACAATCATAAATAAACAATGATGCATACAAAAAGTAGTTACTAAAAATAAGAGTAAATAAAATTAATTGTATTAATAAAGAGTAGTGTTAAAAATCAATAAAACTTATATAATTTAAAAACAAAAATATGAAAAAAGTATTCAGAATTATATATTAGATTATTTAGGTAGAACATGTTCTAAGTAAATTATTAATGAAAAAATGATGTAATTTTTTTTGACAGATATAAGCGAAACTTAGCTAATATCAATACCCCCACTGGTGGTCCCATGGTCTAAGGCGTCAGGATAGACTAGATGGTTTGTGAAGGATAGGTCGAGGTTCGAATCTTGGCCGGAAGCAACGTGAGGGTTATCTACATTTAATCAATTTATCAATGTGGTTTTCTCATCCTTTATACTAGCTAATGCTGGCGCACTTCCTCTAATCTTCCCTCTCGAATCATATCCCTTGGATTAAGTCGTTAGTAGGTCTAACCCCGCTGTTAAACTTACTAAAGAAATAACTCTAATCATTTTAATAGAGATCCTTCATATTCAATACTTTCTATGAATTTTCTAATTTAATTATATATATTATATACACACGGGTTCGATCCCCGCCACATCCAGATTTATCTGTGAGGCAGTGGGTCTGGTACTAGGCCAACTCAGTCTCGTGAGGATAAATGAGGAGCTTCTTGAATGAACCAGTAATGGCTCCAGATTAATGGCTGAAGTGTTCGTTGTGCTGAGCACATGGCACCCTCTAACTGCAGACGTTGGTACTATATTCGCCAACAGATAGCAGCCGTTCGGTCCGTATGGCTCGATTGTGGGCCAACCCCATGGAGTTTTTTAAATCTACATATACAGTATAATATAGTCCATGAATATTAACTCAAAGCCTATTTAAAGACTTAATTTATAAATTAGACATGAGAAGGATAGTTAGAGGAAGTGCACCCACATCATCTAGGGGAGGATGAAAAAAAATATATCACTCGAGTAAAATCACCCACAACTCATTTAGGCGTGATTCGAACCCCGACTTTGACAACAGTGATCAAGCGCAACGCGAGTCTTTGACTGTTTGCCTTTTGTGTTATTTACTGTTGCTATAAGTTCCTGCACATTTAAAGACAATTATGTTTGTAGTCAACTTTTATCAGACATACTAACCATGAAAGAACACGCTAGCAATTTGGTTGCTAACGAATGACGCAGGCTCGACAAGATGGCTCCGCTACAAGCTTACCTGAAATAAAAACAAACAAAAATTGGGATTACAAATATTTTATTGTTAAAAAAATTATACATAATACAGCTACAAAGGATGAATTATATAAAAAACATAATCTGATGTTGAGGCGAGCACCTTACCCCAAGAACACCAAGGTTGACTTTAGGAAAATAAAGAACATACATGTTGACTCACTATTATTAGTTATTATTATTATTAGCACCGCGTCTTACTACCCGTTCGGGCTATACGCACTTACGCTAATGTGTAATGGTAGGGTGATTGTGAGATGAAATGAAGGACCTACAGTTTAACGTGGAATCCGAACCATGGTGGAGATCTGGCATTCCCTACATTCACAAGATGTCTTGTCAGAGGTGAAGGAAGGGTTTGGCAATCAGATAAATCTTTGCCGTGACCGAGGATTGAACCCCGGCCGCCAGCACAGAAGTCTGACACCTTACACCTAGACCACCAGGTCACCCAGTGCTTTTATTAACAAAGGGTCACTATATCTTAAATCTGTCAAAAGTAAATTTTCAGGTGGCATAATTTTGCTAATGATACGTAAAAACAGAACTTATCATTTGGAACTATGGTGATCCTACTATATTTATTCGTGCGCTGCGTTTTACTACACATTCGGGATATCCACATATTTACACTATTGAGGTGGGGATGAGTAATGTAAGATTTATATAACTAGAACCAATCATGGGAAACCATCTAGGAATAAACAGGTGGTTTTGGTTAGAGCCACAATATCTTTACTCTGTTCCGATCCTGAATGAAAGGGTTTGATTGTCCTCCCTACCCCCTACGCAAATGCAATAGGGGTTTTTACCCCTAATTACCTTCTTGATATGGCATTATATCCCATCTACAGTCTAATGTAAATGTTTTTTTCAACTTAAGCCTATTCCCATTTCTTAGATTATCTAATACTAAGTCGCTAGCTACCGCGAATGGACCAAAATAGCAATTTATCCATCTATTAAGAGATACATATTAAACATGTGAGTAATGGCTATTCTCTCTGCACACAATATACTATTTAATATGACATGTATTTGTTCTCAGTATAACTTATCATTAATAATATAATATATCAGCGTAAAATCAAAATAAATATCACAAAATA
Source organism: Timema douglasi (assembly GCA_901482245.1). Classification (NCBI taxonomy): domain Eukaryota; kingdom Metazoa; phylum Arthropoda; class Insecta; order Phasmatodea; family Timematidae; genus Timema; species Timema douglasi. Next base: position 145,738 of record CABEEJ010001235.1, on the reverse strand, counting down.
AATGTCAATCTTATATCAAGAGATGAATTAAAATTGGTTTCCTTGGCAGATAAAAATCACACAGGCAGTGTTATAAATTCTTATTTTATTTTACATTTATATACGTAGCTGCTTAGCCAAAGAGATGATCTCTGCCATTTTAAGTGAAACTAAATCTACAGAGTAGCAAAGTTCATAATAGATATTCAAATCTAGTATATATTTGTGTGTATAGTTCCTGAACCACAAAACATTTGATGAGCACTTGTGGAAAACTGAGGGTGTGAAGCTCATTTTTTTTTAAAGTTTGTAGACTTAAATCGCGTGATCCCCTGAATGACGCTGTTAATTAGATAACCAATAATAATAGTTAATTTTATTCACCATCAGTTTGTAATATATAAATCTACCGACAAAGAAACTTCTCAAGTCCAAACAAATTTCATTAGAACGCTAAATTTATCCAGGCAACGCTGGCAAGTAATATAATAACATGAATAGTAAATTACGTACCATATAAAACAAACCAACTTCAAAAAAACACTGTTTCTAGTTTTTTTTATAGCTATTCATCTAATATGTGTAAAGCTGTGTAGCAAGTAAAATTAGCATAATAACTGGTTGGTTAATTGCTATACTTAAATTTATTCACGCACTAAAACTTTCCATTTTTATGAATTAATTAGAATTCTTAAAAACATCTTCAAAACTTTCGTCGAGATAGCATGGGGAACTCATACTGTAGAGAAGAAAAATAATTTCTAATGCATTGCAGGGATCTGACCCCTTTCCCACTGGTACTCAGGAATAATAAACCCATTAACTTCGGAAACACGGCGATCACTACTCATGTAATATGACTAACATAATACTTTGATTAAAATCCATCAATTAAAGTGAGTTTTAACAATTAAAAGTATCTATTTGAGTAATAACACAAAAAATTAAAATTCAATAAATAAAACTTTCTGAATATAAAAAGTATTTAATAACTATACATATTTTATTGTCAATTAGACACCTTAGCTCAGTCGGTAGAGTGTCTGTCTATTGAGACAAGGGTCCCAGGTTAGAGTCCCGTCACGGCTGAAAAAAGTATCATTGGTGAAATGTGTTTCACAGTGATAAATTAACGGGCCGGGACTGGATGTTGTGCATATTCTAGTCTTAAGATATATTATAAGGCATATGTAGCTGACCCAGGCCATAGGCTGGAAACAGTCATAGATGAAAAAAACACTCACATCTTACTGTTAGTAAACCTATTTCCATAAATTTGAGATTTTTGGAATAAATGAACGTAATATAATCAAATTTAAATTTACAATAATATGAGGCTATTTCTTCAGAGTGAAAATATATATTGATAATACTTCTCTCCATGTAAACAAAATTATTTTTATATCCTTTTCAATGCTTCTTGCCCCCTCCCCCTCTACTGCTCCGCGTACCTCCACTAACTGATTACTTTCACTGGACCCTTGGGCTAACTCGCCTCGTCCACAATTCTTTCTTTCTACTTTCACTTTCGACCACATGCGTTTTCTCAACATTCTCTCAGCCATTCAAATAATAAAACCGATCGCTTGTAAAAAAGAAACATTATATAACAATACCGATAGCCTCACCCGTCAACACAAGAGTTTTCACCGACACTCGAAATGAGGTAGAGTGCCAAACTCTCTAAATTTTAAGCTCATAACTGAATAAACTTTTACTTATACGAAAATCTTTTGGGAAATAGACAATATACACAAGATATTACGAGTATGCACCGTCCAATCCTGACTTTTGACTTGACTTATCTGATAGTTGAAAATATATCATACCCAGCTCCCATATTTAATCTCTTTATTAATATGTTTTATAACTTTTAAAAGCGAGGTCAGTTTACTTCCCTTGTCAACGTGACACATATTTTCGAGGAAGGTAAATTAACAACTTTATTTTACAATTATTTTTCATGTCTCAAATAGTCAAAGTTACCACGTATAACTGAGACAAAAAATACCAATAGCTACTTTGATATTTTCCCTCGTCTACTCATATTTTCTGCAGCTGCCACTCTCACCGTCAATACAAATATTAATAATAAAATTACAATTAACCAATGCTGACAGAAAAAAACACATTTTACTATCCTCTAAGTTCTAAGTCTAGCATCATACCACGATAACACTATGGATTTTTTCAAAGTGATGGGTTCGATTCACTATTTTACAAAGCCAAATCTTAATTTTACCACAAATTTTTAATCCAAATCTTAGAGAATATGCTAAACATAAGAGGCTTACCTAACTAAATTGTTAAGGAAAATATAAATAATTAGTCAAAGTTGATTTTTTTTCCTCTTTAGTATAAAATACATTCAGTTAAGTGTTAAATTAATGACCTTGAGTTGGTTGAGTTTCTCCTATAATTATGTTAATCTAAATTGCCAATAATCAGTATAAGAACTCTAAAAATCACCTTTAAATAAACAAAGAAATATATTTTATCTTAAATTATGTTTTTTTTATTATTATTTAGCACCGCGTCTTATTACCCGTTCGGGTTATACGCTCTAAGTACTAATTACTCTCATTGATAGGGAATTGGGAAGGTTGAATATAGAGGAAGTGAACCAGCATTTGCGTGGAGGTAGAGTGGAAAACCATTTAGTAAAAACCTACCCCAGTTCACCCAACCGAGATTCGAACCTCGATCTCCCCGTCCTCGGCGGTCGAGCTCAACACGACTAGCGCGTTAGCCAACTACGCCACCGAGGGGGGTTTAAATTATATACTTTCTCGAATTTTCTTAAGGATTCAATGGATGTGAGGGCTTTAAGTTCTTTTAAAAGTCATTATGGTTAACAAGAGAGCTATTAAAGGCTAAAGAGGAAGTAATTACGAGGTTAACGTAGATAAACCCACTTTGGCGGCCGCATGGTCTAAGGAGTCACTTTCGCATTAGACTGGACTGCCAAAGACTGGAAGATCGGGGTTCGAACCCCTGTTGGGTGTATCGTGTTTTTTTTTCCTAAATTAATTTTCCCTCTCCCTCCAGGAAAATGTAGGTACACTTCCTTTAAATTCAACCATCCTAATCCCTATAACATTAGCGTAATTAGTACGTATGCGTATGGTATAATCCCCACAGGTAGTAAAACGCATGCTACGTGAATCAAAGTTTCTTTGAAAACCCCATTTTCCTCCTTTTGTTTCTCATTAGAAGAACTAAAAAATAAAGTTTTCGAATAACATACTAACATTTATGTTGTCCCACCCCCCCCCTCTATTTAAGAAAAACACATGTTCCCACGACTGAGAAAATTGCTTAGGCAATGAAGGTTCAAAATATCAATCAGTAGACATGTTAATAACCGGCTGAGCATTAACGAACAAAGACTGGACTAAACTGAGCTTACAACGTAAAGAGTTGGAGGGAGAGAGAGACGAGTTTCTTAGGTGGAAATTAATCACACCTGAATGCATAGATATGAGAAGCGATAACGTGACAAGTTTAATCAGGCACATAAAACATAGAAAAATTGTTTATTAAAATATAAAAAGATTATTAATTAATTGTCTAAGCTTAAGGCAGTTACGTGGGAGACTAGAAAATAATTTATAGATTTTAAAACAAAACAAAAGCGAATAGTCAATGAAATATAATTGAAATGATATTTCACCATAAAGCTTGGGAATAGACTCAATTTATAAACCTTAATTTAATGCAACCTAGTTCTTCAACTAAGCCCTCTAGGAACGTGTCTGAAACAAAAATCACTAACATTTAAAAAAACTAAAATCATCAGTAATTAGGAGCTGTGGGGTGGGTCAAAAAATATAGTTCCAGCAAATCATAACATAAGCATTTAAAAATAACTTACTACTACACCAGTGATCACGTGGACAACGGCCTCAGTATTTTCGTGTCTGGTTTTCCAGTGATCGGGAGGCCAATGTTTGAATCCCAGCCGGGTATGACTACCGAGGTTTTTCCCTAATTGGTTTACCACTTTTACTTTAAGCAAATGTTGGTAAACGTTCATTAAATTTTACCTTCCTCCTCCTTTATATCATTAGTGAAAATATGCTGCTAGCCTGAAGGGGTAGTAAGATTTAAAGTACGAAAAAAAATGTATTTAGTTCAGCCCTCTTATAAAATTAATTATCTGGATATTTTTTTAAAAAAACGCTGCTCCACGAGCACATAAAACAGCCAGGCAATTCGCATCTAGGACCTCTAGATTAAAGTGGAGACTTAAGTCACTTAAATCCTGTCCAATTAATCCTCAATTGAAATCCTCAACAAGGATTGGAGCACGAGCTCCCCCTTCCACCTTGAAATTCGTATTAGCATCTTCGGCCAAGGTAAGACCTTGAAACACACTTATTATGCAGTCATGAGACAAATTAGGTCCATCTATGTGCAAAGATTTATGTATACACAAGAAATCTATTTCATCAGACTACAAAGGCTTAGAAAGAAGATAAGAATAAGTAACAAACAAAATTAACTAAAAAAAACTTTTGGAAAGTCCTGAAATAATAAAGAAAAGCCCTGACTAACTGTAAAGCTTACTTTTTGTGTACCACGTATGACGTACCCGTTCGGGCAGTTTTTTTTAGCGTATGAGTCTTACTATCTATTTGGGCTATACACCCATGTACTAATTACGCCAATTGGTTAGGGATGAGGAAGGCAAACTTTAGAGTACGTGTACCCGCATTTGCATGGTGAGAGAGTGGAAAATTATTTAGAAACTGTATTATTATTATATTGGTCTTTAAGACTCCTCAACAGAAAGCGTTAGTTAGCTTCATAAACACACCTTAAAACTTATAATTTACTAGATGCAATAACAAAATTACATTAACGCAGAGTAATTTGAGAAAAAAGGAAAAAAATGGAATACAAATGGGAGGGATATTACTAAAGAAGAAAGCTTGAAACGGCTTCGGTGGCCTCATAGTCTAAGGCGCTACTCTCTCAATAGACTAGACTGCCGATGATGAGGAGATCGGGGTTCGATCCCGCTCGAGTGTACTGAGGGTGGTTTCCCCTAAATGGGTTCTCTCTCTCTCTCTCCACAAATGCATGTATTGTACATTTCCTCTAAATCCAACCTACCTCATTCCTAACCCAATAGCGTAGTTAGTACATAAGCGTACAGCCCAACAGTGTAGTAATACGTACTTAAAAAAAGCTCAAAACTCACACTCACACTTGGTTTGGCCCCATCCAGCGACAAGATGATGAATGAAGTGCCAAGACTTGAGAATGGAGAAACAATATTGCATTATAATTAAATTTAATTTCACTAAATACTAGCAGCCAACTATTTTCCCTTTGCCTGTCATATAAGGACACACCTTAATTTAACTTTTTCTACCATAACTGGGTCAACACTTCGCAATATGGTCAATCAGTGAGCTAAAGAATAAAAGAGAAAGTATCAGGAAGAAATGATCGCTACAAAATCTTTATATATACATACATACACACACACACACACACACACACACACACACACACTCACAGCGTGGTTCACTGCCCATTTTGGCTAGAAGTATATATAATAATTACATTCCTGTGTCAGGGACTTTTTATTATGTGTTCTGTCTTACTACAGGTCCATTCCTTTCGTCAATGAACTTGGACCTCCAATGCGCCCTATCCTCTGCCTCCTCCTCCTCCTCCTCCTCCTCCTCCTTCAGCTCCCAGAATTTTCTTCTTTCCTTCAAGTCATCTAGTATTTAAAATCTCCTTCTTCCTAAGCTTCCCGTTCCCTCAACCTTTCCTTTTGTGACATCATGCAGAATACAGTTCCTCATAAGGATATGTCCGATCCAGTTTGGTTTGCGCCGAAGATTCACATCCAAGAAGGATCTCTTCTCACCTACTCTTCTTAGGAATTAATTTGTCACCCTGTCTGTCCACCTGATCTTCTCAAGTCTTCTCCAGCACCTCATTTCAAAGCTCTCCAAGTATTCCTTTTCCATCTTCCTAGGTGTCCAAGTTTCTGCTCCATACAGCGCGATGCTCAAAATGTAGCATCAGAACAGTTTATTCCCCAGTTCCAAACTCAACTTGCTGGTCAGCAGTAGCCTCTTCTTGTTGAATTCTTCCTTGGCCATGGAGATCCTCGACCTAATTTTCTTGGTGCGGTAGGCATCCTTTGTCAGCAGACTTCCCAGTTATTTTAACTTCTCCATGTTTTCCAACTCCTGGGTTTCAATTTGATTTTCAGTGGCTCTTTATTTTTTTGAAATCACCATTACTTTTTACTTCTCAATATTGATATCCATGCAATATCTTCTCCCCATCTCCACCAACCAGTCCATCATTGCCTGCAACTCTTCTCTATTTCTGGCAAGCGATTCTAGATCATCTGCTTATTATTTTACTGTGTTGATGACGCGTCCTCCTATCCTGAAATTTTCACGTCCTTTTATGGCTTCACTGGCCAGCCACTCGCCATAAACGTTAGTTAGTGTTAGGGATGGTGAAAGTTTAATTTAGAGAAAGTGTACCTACATTTGCGTGGAGGAAGAGTGTAAAGTCATTTAAGAAAAAACACTACAGTACACCCGACCGCGACTCGAACCCGAATCTACTAGTTATTAACAGTCCAGTTTATTGCGAGACTGATACCTTTGACTATTCGACCACCGAAGTGGGTGGTGGGTAAATGCTAAGATACTGTGTGTGCCTAGAGATGCCACTATAACAACACGAAATGCTTGAAATCCATCAAGTAGGTAACACAGTTGAGTTTTATCTCAAACAAACTTATTTTCAAAGAAACCCAACCTGTTATTCTTTGCCATGTGCTACTTTACTCAGGTTTAAAAAATATTCTAATATTGAGCTCGGGAGATAATGGATATAGACATCGACGACTTAAATTAATCAGGGTAACAGAATAGTTAAAGAACGGAACGGAGTTTAGTAAAAGTGAGCTGTAAATAGATACAATGGTCGATAAATTATTTAAACCCGTTCTGAGAGAAACTATATACACAAATATAATATCAATAACGTATTTCCTTGCCGCTCATATTCAATTGAACAAAGGTGTCAAAATAAACTTACTCAAACAGAGTGGTCATATATGACATAATTAATCCAGAATGATTTTGATCCTAAGGTAATAACTGGACTAAGAACACTTAACACTTAGTGAGAGCTTGAATGAACTTGTTACTTCAGTTTATATATACTCATAGTTTGCCTGTGACGGGGAAGACGGGTTTCAAATCTTGATTGGGTGTACTTGGGAGATTGTTCCTAAATGATATATCAATCTACTTGAATTCAAATACGGTTGTATTTATCCTAATGTTATAAGTGATTTAGACTAAGAATGCAAAGTGGCATCACTTGTTAAAGTGACAGCGATTATCTAAGAGGCTAATAAAAGTGTTTTTATTAGCTTTTAAAATGTCAGGAAAGACCTAAGTTACCATAAAACAACTGTAGGAGAAGTTCGGAATTCATTAACGTGATCTCAAGAGTTAATTTATTTTAGCTTGTGTATATAAAAACAAAAACTGAATAAAAGTGATGCTCCAAGAAAAAACGTGAGCATATCTAACTGTGGATAACACCTAGGTGCACAGAAGGTCAAAGGAATATTGAAGGGTCTTTGAAGGATCTGCCATGGACATACCTGAGGGTTGCCGAAGTGCACAGATGGAGGACCCGAGATGATTAACACATGGCTGACTCCCTACAGTAACCCCATGGCTTCTTTGTTGCTGACTGACAGCTCACAGCTGACTTCTGACAGTCAACATTTAGGTATATACCTACATTTTGACTGTCAGAAGTGACAAAGTTCTAAACACATGTTTTTGCAGATCATATGGTCCAGCGTAGGAATACATAATTCGGTCTGGTAGCTTTTCAAAGCCGTCAGTGCTCAGCTGTGAGCTGTCAGTCAGCACCAAATAAGTCATGGGGCTGCTGTACCTAATCTCTTGTTGTTATTTACATAACACAGGAAAAATGTAAGGGTGACAGGTGTTTCGCGTAACAGAGTGGCAATAGAACCAACTATATAAAGAAGTGATGAGCCCAGCTATTCATTCTGTGATAAGCAATACTTTGTTTTTATCTCCTATGATTTAAATGTCAGCCTAACCTAACCTCACCTAACCATAGGTACCTGTTATGGATATCATGGGGTGGGGGAGGTATTCCCCAAGAGAGGGTGTTGTTTGTTTACCTACCTCCAAGCTCATGTTGGCTGGCTGAAGTCAAAAAGGGTGTGCACCTAGACATCCTTGTGTGACCTTGCGAAACAAACCGTGTGCAATTAGATATCCTTTTCTGACTGCCTGTGAACCTCGGCAACACCCCTATCTATAAAACAACACGGCCCTACGATATATTGAAACCGTAACCCTGAACATGTTCTGGAGTGGGAACGATATACACGTTGTTACAATGGACACTGACACTCAATTCACGAGCGGTATCCTACGAGGGCAAAGCCCTTGTTCTTTGCTACGATAACCATCACGTAGTCTTAAATTGGCTAAGGAATTCTATATGATGGATCGTGTCTTTGTGGTTTTATATATACATGCATTTTCTTTCACCTAGTATTACTACCCGTCCAGGAAATACGCATTTAATTACGGTAATGGGGTTGCAATGAGGAAAGAATAATTGAAAGGAAATGTACCTGCATTTGATCAGCTTGAGACTTAGTCCAAGTGCACCCTGTATTGGTTTTAAAAACAATAATTATGCCATTCAATAGTAGTGTTATCAACGGCTAATTTGTAGCAAGGAATTTCTTAGAGGAACTTATTATTATATTTAGCACCACGTCTTACTACCCGTTCGGATTAGGAATTGGGAGGGTTGAATTAGAGAAAGTGAGCCCGCATTTGCGTGGAGGGAGAGTGGAAAACCATTTATGAAAAAACACCCCATGTTCACCCGACCGAGATTCGAACCTCGATCTCCCCGTCCTCAGCAGTCGAGCTCAACACGACCAGCGCGTTAGCCAACTACGCCACCGAGGTGGGTCTTAGAACAACTTAGCTCGCATTAGGGTAAAGAGAGTACGTAAAAAACGACATTAATAAATTGCACGTGAAAACACTGCCTCCATTGCACCCAGCCAGAATTTGAACCACGACTTAGCGATCAAAGGAAATACAGTCTTTTGAGAAACTGAAGCCTTAAACCGTGTGACCACTGATGTGGGCTTATAGACTATACTAATTATGTGTAGACTTTGTTTTTGTTGTTTAAGGTAGTATTGTTTTCATCAAGACAAAATGTACATCAAGCTATAATCTCTTTTGACAAATAATATTATTCATCGCCACAAAACAACAACATTCTTAAATCAAGGCAAAAAAAAAACTAAATAGATATAATAAGAATTGAATTTGTTGAACGTAAAAAGAGAAAATTACTTGAAAAGGTAAAAAACTAAATTAGCATATGATAGTTCGTGCTTTGAATACTACATTTAGAATGCTGCCGCCGCAGTAAAAGAATTTAAACAACCTTTGCATGACGAGTGCGTTTAAAGTGCAACAACTTTTGCAATTTGAAGAATCTAGTACCAACCATTAATCACGAGACTTCTTACGTTGTTGGTTTTGCTTTTATAAAATATAAACACACATTAAAAATAATACCTTAAAGAAAAAAAATCTCAATTTCGATAGACTATAATTATTTAACCATGCACACAAATCAGAACGGGAATACCAATGAAGAAATAAGAAAGAAATGGAAATATAAAAAAGTACTTAATAATTAAAACACGTATTATCACTGGATGACACAACTGTTTTGTGTTGAAATTATTTTACAATATACACAGTTCCACCAGAATTGTCCTTATAGTGAGACCTAAGACGTCGGAGCCAGCCAATTTTTGTCACCAGCGTTGAACAAAATGTTAGAAGATAACATATTGTTTACACCAATGAATTTTTTTTTAAAAAGTCTTTAACCAATAGGGCTTATATTGATTTAACATTTTATATAATCTTTCATTCCGCAACACTAACGCATGTTCAATTTATTTCAATGACGATATGGATGCCCTCTTCCAGGACCAGGATACTACACCTCGCCGCAAGATCAAATATTGATTGAATGGTGCTGCAAATGCAGATTACAAGGACACCGAAACTTCATTATTATATACACGTAGTTACGTCAACTTGTAGTTACATAACTTTGCCACAACACATATTTTATACAGTAACAACTATAATTCTAAATATTATTTTCTCAAAATTAGTCATAACCAGTAGATCCAAAGAAATTATTAAAACTTTTGTTTGAAGTTTTAAAGTTATATAATAGTTAGAATATGAACGATCCCCATGAATCTTTATTTTAGAGTTTTAAACTTTTTTTTAGAACTTATTATTATTATTATTATTATTATTATTATGAGCACCGCGTCTTACTACCCGTTCGGATTATACACACTTACGTTAAATGTGTAATTTAGGGTGATTGTAAGATGAAATTGAGGACCTACAATTTAACGTGAGATCCGAACCACGGTGGAGGCCTGGCATTCCTCACATTCACAAGTTGTGATTAATACACGTTGTCAGAGGTGAAGGAAGGGTTTGGGCAATCAGATAAATCGGTGCCGGAACCAAGGCTTGAGCCCCGGACTCCTAGCACATAAGTCCAACACCTTACCACTAGACCGCCAAGTCACCTAAAGAGAACGTAATAGTTTTACGACAAAAAAAAACCTTAGTACTTTTTCCACCAACGCGTCTTACTACCTTCCCAGTATGTACTCATTTTAACTACACTAATGGGGTCCCGCTTCGGTGGCCGCATGGTTTAAGGCTCTACTCTCGAAATATATTAGACAACCAAAGACGAGGAGATCGGGGTTCGATCCCGGTCGGGTGTACTGAGGGTGATTTTTCTTAAATTATTTCCCACTCTCCCTCCACGCAAATGCGGACACCCTTCCTCTAAATTAAACCTTACTAATCCCTAACACATCAGTATAGTTTGTTCATACCATAACGAGTAGTATGACGCGGGGCTTAAAGAATGAGGTAGCAAGGAGGAAAGTGGGATTGGAGTAAATATACGTGAGGGGAGAGTGGGAAATAATGAGGAAAAAATCTCCTTCATCCTACATCCCTCCGGGATTCGAACATCAACGTCTTCGTCACCAGCAAACAGGATTAGACTAACTTAAAATCTACTCCGCAGATTCTAACTTGTTATTCTATCATGTCTAGAAACAGTTTGTGTCTTAATTTTATGCGTGCTATTTAATGATGATATAGTATTTGACCAGTAGTTTATTATGTAACACTGTATTATTTACTACGTTGTGTTTGGACGCTAATCATAGTATTTTAATAAATCGCCCCAAAATATTTTTTTTTAATAAGCAATTAAAATACTTTAAAAAGAATAAAAAACCTTAGTAAATTTAAAAAAATCGATAGTAAAAAAGAAAGACTATTAATTTCGAAAATTTAACTAAATTATTCAATAAAAAAATAAGAGAAAACTTGAATATTGTTATTTGAAATATTCTATCATACATAAAATATATTCCATAATTTCAAAGTCGTGGCCAAATAGTTGTATGGAACAAGTCTGCCTTTGTTCTGTTTAATAATACAGCAATTTGTTAAAACGTATAGAAACGTACGTTCCACGCCGAATCTTATGAATCATTCAAAGCTCAAAATAAAAAAAGAACAAGAATTAATCTAATGAAAGGAAACGATTAATTTTGAAACACTTATTATCAGGAAAGAACTTGAATTCTGAAAGGCTGGCTTTCATTAGAAATTGGAGTTATCCATGAACATAACTTTTAAAGACAATTTATACTAGTCGTAATGTAGACTTAAATATAATATGTAGACATTCTTAAAATACAGTAATATTATGCACTTTTACTTAAAATAGTTTTTTAGCGTTTAAAACAGACATGTTAACTCGTTTTATAACAATAATCACATTGAACATTAAAATACTTATGGGCTACATAAAACATTTTGACATTGCCACTTTCTTAAGTAAGCAGAACTATGTACATCCTTTTCATTACAAAATTAAAATTAAGATAATATAAAATAATAAGACTCACTCTAATATTTACTTTTCAATAAAGGATTAATTTTCAAACTACTAATCGTCTGATTTTTTGGCCAAACCTGTAGTTGTGTGTTAAATGTACTAATTATTTATTTTTTAATGAATCTAGATATCCTGGGACAACACCCAGTAATGATTGTTTTACACCACATAATAGTATTTGAAGGGGTTAGAAGTATACAGGTGTTCGGAAACTCGTAGCCCAAACTGCACATACCGGTATAGTTTGTTTGAACCAAAAGTAATACCAAATCCCTACACATTTATATCCGGCAAACTATGCTAATACCATTAAATTGTGTTCATAGTTCCGGCGTATAGCACCGGGAGAGCAAAGATGTTCAAGAATGCGTGTACAACAGGTTGCATAAGAGTTAGTCGTGTGGCACTACACACCTCAACATTTTGGAGCACGGCAGCAGAACATACCACGATTAATTGTAAACAACACCAACAAACGATCTAGAAATGCGCATACGTTCTGAGGGTCGTCATTAATGGTCCTACACAACAGAAAGTACTTGCCATTATTACATGTGCAGTGCCGCGCGCCTAACTCCTATGCAACTTGTTGTATACGCCTGCTTGAGCAGCTTTGCTATCCCGACACTGTACGCCGAAACTTTTAATACCATTTAACGGTATTAGCATAGTTTTCCGGATGTAGTTATTATTATTATTATTATTATTAGCACCGCGTCTTACTACCCGTTCGGTGTTATACGCACTTACGCTAATGTGTAATGGTAGGGTGATTGTGAGATGAAATGAAGTACCTACAGTTTAACGTGGAATCCGAACCATGGTGGAGGTCTGGCATTCCTCACACTCACTCCGGATGTAATTGTATAGGAATTTTGTATTACTTTTGGTTCAAACAAACTATATGTGCAGTTTGGGTGGAGCGGAGATTTGACCTCGTTAATTTTGATTTCGGAGACTATCTCCCAATCCATTACAAAATTCTTGCCTTTTAAAGATTTTGTAACAATCATTTTTAAAACCTCTAAAGTTCAGATACAAAATATACTGTTCAAATATGTACCACCTAAGCTCAAGAATAAAAATAAATAAAAAACTCAACACAAAGATTGCCTGCAAATCTACCTAAAAGCAGAAAACAAAAAAGAAGAGCAGGGGGGGG
>CABEEJ010001235.1:117109-132219 GCA_901482245.1 Timema douglasi | reverse complement strand
GGGGTTGCACTACTCACTAATGGCTTCTGAGTAATACGTCATCGTGAAATGAGGCCCTCCAATCCCTTAGTAAAGGGACAAATTAAACGAACAAGTATGAAAAGATTGCTTACATGTGTGCATTGGGGGTTGGGATTTTCTATCCAGTCAATGCACATGTCCACGGAGTTAGAAAGGGGGGAGGGGGTGTTGAATGGTACACCGGATGGCTCAGGGTTAGAGGAGGAAGTGGGGTGAAAGCTTCTCAAGTGGGTCCTTCACCAAATGGTATTCATGGTAAACTCTATAGCTTAAAAGGGGTCCTGCAGACATCTACTTAAAATTATGATGAATTTATTGTTCTACTCACAGAGTGAGGAATGGGAGAGATTTAGTACTCCACTCACCCCCCATGCCCTAACTCATTATTTTAGTGGCAGGTTGTGTGTTTAGTTGTGTCTGGTTAAATGTATCGTGTAGAAACTTTCATCAAAGCTGTGGGGAAATGCACCATAATAGACTGATTTATTTACTATGCCTGACAGTATTTGCTGTTAAGTGTTTATGAAAATAGGCATGAAACTATTCACACCAGCAGAGTCAGGATTTTCAAATCGGCATTTTTTACCTGCCGTGTCTTACTAACTAACCGTCCGTGCTATAACAAATTTTTAAGCCACGCTAATGGGTCAGGAATGAAGAATGAATAAACCCACACTTGCGAATATAAAGAGGGGAAGATATTTTAGAAAAAAAAATATCCTCAGTACACTCAGCCAGGCTTCGAACTCCAACCTCCCCCAGAGAGCGCACGTTGAAAACCCCTTATACTCGCTTCATTGTGTACATAAACAAAGGCCTCAAGCTTGTCTTGTCTGATTTATTGTTGACTAGGACACTGGGTTTGACTAAAGGCGGGTTTTCCCCTAAATGGTTTCTAATTATTTCTCCATGAAAATTTGGGTATGTTTTTCCTAAGCTATCATTTCCGCTTCACAGCCACACACACACACATATATATATATACACACGTATGTTTATGCACGTGTGGACAACCTGGACGGATAGTAAGACGCAAATACCCTAATTAAATCTACACTACACAAACTTTTTCTTAAAATATTAATTAATATTAGCACCGTGTCCTACTAACCGTTCAGGTTATACGCTTTAAGTACTAATTACGCTAAGGGATTATGAATTGGGGAGGTTGAATTAGAGGAAGTGAACCCGCATTTGCGTGGGGGGAGAGTGGAAAACCATTTAGGAAAAAAACTCAGTTCACCCGACCGAGATACGAACCTCGATCTCCCCGTCCTCAGCAGTCGAGCTCAACACAAGTGTGTTAGCCAACTACGCCATCGAGGCGTGTAACTTTTTCTTAAAGTATACAAAATAAGAAATTACATTATTTAATATTTAATTATCTTTAGCTTATTAGACTTGAATTAATCAGACAATTATTATAATAAGCTAGATAGATTATATAGGAAACACAAGTACAACATTGTACTATTTTAGTATATCATAGTTAAATTTAAAAGCTAGTTCTTCAAATTAATAATTACAAAATTTTACAAAGACCCATTTGTAGTATATATTTTCCTGGGTATTTTGCTATTTTTTTCCTTAGTTCATACTTTTAAACATTAGGACCAACAGCAAGTAATAGCTTAGTATATAGGAATGAGGAGGGTAGTCATAGAGGAAATGCATCCATATTTGCATGCACACTGTACAGGAAAGGGGATAACTACAATTATTGTAAATCACATCTGGAAAATCATGCCCATAGCAGTGGTCGAGTTTCTAACTTTGACTTCTCCAGCATCGTAAATTCTATTTATTGTAAGTTTGACGCCTTAGTCCTTGTGACCATAATGCAGGCAACCTAGCTATTCTTGGAATCAGGTGCTTGGTTTTACCCGAATGAACTAGACCTATGTACACATTTACTTCCATTTTCAAAGTGATGAAATACATTTGTTAGCTGGTCGATGAATTCAAATCATTATTTTATCAACTTTTCAATGTCATAAAAGGCTGGAGTTAGCATTTACTGACCATACCAGTAACAGCTCTTGAAGAGTGGCAAACCACGTGAAGTGTTCCGGTGAAGAGCGTTAAAAGACAAGAGAAAAAAAACAACCGAAATATTGCAAAAGCGAAAACTTTAAAAAAATACGTAATCGGAAATTAGGTTTATTATTAATAGGTTTGACACCAGAATGAATAGTTTTTGACTGAGTTGTGTTACAAAGAAAATCACATCTGTGAAAGTATGTAAACAAATTACTATCGCAAAAATAGTTCCTATTTCTTGCTTTTGGATGCCCTTAGAATATGTACACAGTGATAAATATATTAATCTTTCACAAGAGGCTGTAAAATTTTCCCTAAATGAAAAGCTAAGTTTTGTATTATGTTATTTTTTGAACAAAATAAATAAGTTATTGCTACAGTAACAATGCTTGTTTTAATTTTCTACACACAGTAGTAATCTTAAAAGTTCTCAAGTATCTGCCAATATCCAGTAGCATAGGGCCTAAACGTATTAAACAAAACGTATTTATTTATCACCGCGTCTTACTACCTGTTCATGTTGTACGCATATTTAATTTTTTTTTGTACCTGCGTTTGCGTGGAAGGATAGTGGAAAGCCATTTAGGAAAATCCACCATCAGTAGACCCGACCGGGATTTTAACCCCGATCTCCCCATCATCTGGAGTCCAGTCTATTGTGAGAGTGACGCCCTAGCCAGACCAATAGATCATCTAAGTGGGTCAAAACTGCTTGCTATTCGTATAAACCCCTACAGGATGATAGGTTTACTCATATGACTAATTTCACTAAATACGGCTCTATATATTTTAACACCACCCAACGTTGGACAAGCCTTCCCTAAATTTGCGGTAGCTCCCACTAACCATTTAGCCAAAGTAATGTGCAGATTGGTTTAGCGGAATTGTGGTAGGAAAGTAGATTTGGAATATGTACATATTTCTTTTTATCTGATTAAAGTTTATTTTTTCAGCCTTGATTCAACTCATGAGTAAATGAAAGTATCTTGATAAACTTTCGTAAATGTTAGCTAACTACCTTTCTATCGCTATTCCACTATATTAATTTAAGAGGTAGGCATAGTAAGCATTCACTTGAAAAACTATAGATCTGATAAACAAGCTATGAAACTAAATAAAACAACATTGATGAATTTATTGAAAGATAAATAAAATAGAAGGGCGCATTAACTTGGAGTTTTCAATGGCAGATGTGCTATTCTATTAAATAAACAAATAAACAACGGCCGCGTTCGATTAGTTAGCTCGAATGGGGTAGAAAGACAGGCAGGCCGTATTGATCGAACCAAGCTACTGGCATTGTTATTTTAAAGCTCCTCTTTTGTTTTGCATCGTATATAGAGGTGAAAGATGGGCGAATAGGGTAGAAGGGGTGGAGATGGGAGATGGGAAAGGGGGGATAGAGAATATGGAAGACGTGAAATAAAAGAGGGGAAGAGGAATGGAGCAAAGTGGAAGGGGAATAGGAGGGGGTGGATTTGAGGGTGAAAGAGTGAATAATAATGGCATTGCTTCTGGCTGGAAACTTTGACTATAAATTACAAACATACATAACCAATTTTCTCGAAGGAAGATTTTCTATATAACTCTGCCTTGTCTTTCCCCACCCCACCCTCCTTCTCAGATTCTCCCCCTCCCCCCCATTCTTGCTCCATTTTCTGTTATAGAAAACTAGCAAATAGATTTAAGTTGAATTCCGTTTTGTGTTTAAACCAGACATTTGAGTTGAAAATTATTCCTACGAAACAAAGTGAAGGGAACAAATGGAAAATTAAATAAAAGAAAAAGTACAAAAGAGGAGAGTTGTGTGTTAGGAATCAAAACCATTAAACTTTCTTATTTGAAAGAAACAATTCGGATAATAGATTTATTTTCCATCTTTATTTGAGTTTCGTGATAGCGTTTGAATGTGACCAAATAAAATGTAGAAGATAAAAATCATAGAACATAAAATTATAGTTTATTTTCAACGGTAGTAATAAAATTATAAATATAATTTATTATTTATATTCGTAAGACACATACATATATATCAACCACCAATCAGTTTTTATTCGTTAAACATAAAATAAAATAATTTTTTTTTTAATATAAGTTGATTTAACAGGGTCTGGACGGTGGTTGCATCCATAATGGATCTTGAAGCCTGGGATTTAATTCCAAATGACCTACCTCTGTGATCTAACGGAACAAATGTCAAGCTCATCTATATCACGATTTATTTACGAATAATCACCTGAAAGGTATTTTTCCTACCATGAACCTATTACATAGCAGGGTTTTGGTAGCAAAGAAGGTCTATCAGAAGGCTATTTGTAAGATATCAGGATACAGTCTGGTTTTCCTGTGACAAAGAAGTCAGGATTCAAACCCCGGTCACTTTACTGATGGTGATTTTTCATAAATGATTTACTGCTATCTACTCTCTCGCCACGCATATAGGGGTATATTTCATTTAGTTTACATCTTTCTCATCTCTACCCCATTATCGCAAATAAAATTCGTATAGCCTCGATGGGTTTTAAAACGCGGAAGGGGGNGGGGGGGGGGATGAAGTAGTTGTGTTAGATGTTTCATTAGGTTAAATTTATTTTATTTTTATCCATACAAAAGCTGCTTATGGTATTATATGAAAGGTTTGGAGCAGGAGGTTAGTTTAAAATAGATGCCCCTGCTGTAACGTGGATACCAACACCTCTCACGCAGCGACGACCAAGTGCATTGCGAGTCTATTGTCTTGGACCTATCTTACACAACTTCAGGTTTTCACTAAACAGTAGTTAGTATAATCGGCCCACAACGGTGAGCTCATATAGTCTGGTTTCGAGAAGTTCTAATTCCAGCTGAGTGTATTGGGGTGGTTTTTTCATAGATTTATTCCCACACTCCTTCCATAAAAAAAATGCTGGTGTATTTAAAATAAATGTCCCCTCCATTATCCATAACCCATTAGTGTAATTAAATGTGCTTACAGCCCAGAAGGGTTAGTGGGCCTCAGTGCAGAAATAATTGTTTTTATTTTCAAATTCTAGATCAGAACTACCATAAAACCCTGACTAATCGTGTATGTGGTTTTTCTTATCGTTACTCTCATTTTGACCGCTTCACGAAAATCGTGTAACTTCTCAGCTTGTGTCTTTTTTTTCTCTCTCATCCTTATCACCCCTACCAATAAACAAACATCTTGCTCTCCCTCGTGTAAAGTTGATGTTTACAAAAGAATAAAAGCCAAAGTCAGTGACAAGGCATAAACCAAGCATGAAACGCTGCCAAAGGTGTTAAAAACTTGGGAAATGAACTTTTTATCATTAATTAAACAAATGTGTAAAAATTATACGTTTGTATGATTTGGTTTTTATTCACGTAGTTAAAATCATAACTATTTTTAGTCAGGCTTTGACAGGTAGCTTAGTAGCAGTGTTACCAAAACTAGCAAACTTAACCTTCAATTGGTAAACAAATTGAAGGTCGAAAAACATAAGTATATTCCATTCACGGTAGGAATTGACTTCTGAAAGGCCTTTTTCCCTACCATAAATCTACCGTATAGTAGGATATTGGTAGGAAAAAAGGCCTTTCAGAGAGTAATTCCTACCGTGAATGGAATATAGAGAAAATTCCCGATTTTCGTAAAGCGGCGAATAAATAAGACATTGTATGTGTGTGTTGTACGTCTGTCTCTCGCGTCAAACTTTGTCCCTTGGTTTTGAGACCGGCCCAGTAATAAGGATAATAGAGTTGGTTGAATTATTAACCTTAGGAAGCATGCAGTCGGCCAGTCAAGTCAGCCGGCAAGTGTAACGACCCGGTCAATTAAATCAATGAAGACTTATCATGAGCCAAGCTAGTAGAAGCTTGTCTGCACTACATGCCCAGAGAAGCACCGGCCAGACAAATAACAGAGGATGCACGGATGATGTAATCGACTTAAAAGGTGTCTACTCAGCCCCAAATGATTGGCTAGAGGATATTTTTAAAAACTATATGGTCCAATAGAGTGTCCTCCACTACCCGTTTGGGATAGACTTATATGTACTAATTAGGCTAATGTGTCAGGGATTAGGAAAAGTGAAATTTAAGGGACGTGTACTTGCATTTGCATGAATAAAGGGGGAAATAATTTAGGAAAAACCACCCTCAGTACACCCAACCGGGATCTGAACCCTGTTCTCCGTATTATCGGCTGTACACTCTTACTAGAGTAACGGGTGACCTGGCAGTCTAGGGGTAAGGTGTTGGACTTCTATGCTGGCGGCCGGGGTTCAATCCTCGGTCCCAGCACAGATTTATCTGATTACCAAACCCTTCCTTCACCTCTGACAAGACATCTTGTGAATGTGAGGAATGCCAGGCCTCCACCGTGGTTCGTATTCCACGTTAAACTGTAGGTCCTCCATTTCATCTCACAATCACCCTACCATTTCACATTAGCGTAAGTGCGTATAACCCGAGCGGGTAGTAAGACGCGGTGCTAATAATAATAATAATAATAATACTAGAGTGACTCCCCTAGACCATGTATTTACCGATGCGGGTAAGCTGTTGATTAATAATTCAAAACTAAGTACTATTTATAAAATAAAAGTTGAATTCGAAGGAAATCTGCCTAAACATAGCATGTGCAACCACAATGTGTGAAAAAAATCACTGCAAGTTCACTCAATTGGGATCTAGCCTCGACATCCCGACTCAGTGTAAAGTACAAATAATTAACCAATAAAATAGCAACTGCTGCTTCATTAATAATATCTATTAATTTCAATTGATTTTTACTAGCACAGTTTCGATATGAACAAAAAATACCTTTCTTATTTACTTTTTAATAATCTGCAAGGATGGGCACGTGGACTAAAAGACAAGCTCGTTTAACCTGGTTCTACAGTTACGGGGATGTCGGGGTTTGAATAACAGTTGGGTGTAGTGTGGGTGGTTTTTTTTCCTTAAGGACTTTATCACTACCCCCACGCAGATTCGAACGATGGTTCGATAAAATAAGCCCCTGACTTTTAAGGGGGAAGTCAGGTTTGTTAAACAGTGCCTAAAACCTCCTACCCTGCCCTTCAACACACAGAAATCAGGTCTTCTACAGTTGCCCCGTGGCTTCTTTGGTGCTGACTGACAGCTCACAGCTGACTTCTGACTGTCAACATTTAGGTATATACCTAAATTTTTACCGTCAGAAGTGACAGCTGCTAAACACATGTTTTTGCAGATCATATGGTTCAGCGTAGGGATACATAATTTGGTCTGATAACTTTTCAAAGCTGTCAGTCAGCACCAAAGAAGTCATGGGGCTACTGTAGTCAGTGGCTCCCAACAATCTTTCTAGCCAAGCGCCCACTTCAGAACATTGGATGTTGGCTACCCCCTCCACCCTCCACCCCCAAGGTTAAATGTAACAAGCATGTTCATGTGTCATTGTACATTTATATTTAATTATTTCAAACTAATAATGAATACGAATATGTTTAAGTAAATTCTATAAATCCTTATTAATCTTCTTCATGAGCTTTTCGTGAAAATAACTACGGAAAATAGGAATAAAAGTTAAAAATTAGGTGAAATAATTTGATTAATACAAGTAAAACAACAAATATAATTAGTATCGCATTTCAAAAGTCTCAAATTTGTCCACTCTTCCTATCAATGGCTACCCGTTGCCAGTTGGACCAAACATCATCGTTTGAAAAAACATGAGCACCGCGTCTTACTACCCGCTCGGGTTGTACGCACTTACGCTAATCTNATTATTATTATTATTAGCACCGCGTCTTACTACCCGTTCGGGTTATACGCACTTACGCTAATGTGTAATGGTAGGGTGATTGCGAGATTAAATGAAGGACCTACAGTTTAACGTGGAATCCGAACCACGGTGGAGGCCTGGCATTCCCCACATTCACAAGATGTCTTGTCAGAGGTGAAGGAAGGGTTTGGTAATCAGATAAATCTGTGGCGGGACCGAGGATTGAACCCCGGCCGCCATCATAGAAGTCTGACACCTTACCCCTAGACCGCCAGGTCACCATCACAAAATAACTCACCTTTTTTTTTTGTTGCTTAGCTTAAAACAATCCTTACGAACAAAAAACACGTGAAAACATAACTTATGTTAAATGATTATAAATAAGAGTATTTAAACTTTCTGTCAAAATTATAGTATATAAAGATTTAATTAAATATTTTGCTGCCTGTTTTACTAACATAAAATTATTGTTGTATGCTAAACGAACCCCTAGAACACCCTAAAATTTACCGGCTCTATGAAACTCAAAAGCACCCAAGTTGAGAAATGTAGTTCTAGGTCACCGAGACCGGCGTGAAAGAAACATGCAATCAACAACTTAAAGTCATAAACGAGAGGGTTTGACAGAGAATGGCGTTAATATATTAAACAAACAACCTGTGCGTGGCAAACACCGGAATTACAAATTAAATTCCAAACACAATAAATGGTGACACCCACGTGTACCAACGTAGCGAAATTCTCAACGATGATATTCCTCTGTTAGCGGATCTACTCTTAACACTTCCCGATTGTACTTTTTTTGGGGGGGGAGGGGGGAGATGAGGTCATTGACTCTGGCATGCCCTACTATTCGTGAGAATTCATAATATTACTTCCGTTTATACTGACACACTAAACAGGGAAGAATGTTTGAAACTCGCGCTGGCATGCGCGCAGGACTAAGGCGTCAGTCTCGTCTTGTCAGATTTGTTGGGTTGAGATTAAATCTCACTTTGGTGTACTGGGGTAAGTTTTATATTATTATTATTATTAGCACCACGTCTTACTACCCGTTCGGGTTATAAGTACTTACGCTAATGTGTAATGGTAGGGTGATTGAGAGATGAAATGGAGGACCTACAGTTTAATGTGGAATCCAAACCACTCTGGACACCTGACATTCCACACACTCACAAGGTATTTTTATAGCCTACTCCGAGTGATTCTCCACTTTCCCTCCGCATAAATGTGGGTACAATATATACCTATCACTTTCCTGACTTATTAGTCTAAATATATAGATGCACCGCAAAGACATAAAATGTATCGTCTTGTAGTGAACCCCAGATCTGGTTGGAACAATAGATAAGCTACGTTGTAATAAACATAATTATGTCATCGAAGATTTTAAAATCTCAACATCTCATCCGTAGTAACAGTATCTAAAAAAAACACGTTTCTTATATTTGATTATTTTGAGCGATAAAAAAACAACTGAAACGTCTGATAGAAAATTTAATGCGCATTATGTCGACCTCATATTTGTTGAGAACAACCCATTACTCTTTCTGAACAAATAGTTTTATTCTTCAAGGTCCTAGAGTTTTTTTATCCATGTCAAGCCATATAATATATTTGTTAATCTTGATTGAATGATATGTCAAGTTTCTTAAAGTTAATGATAAATTCCTGAATGGTTTGGTTAGAAGTCATCACGACTGCACGAAATAGGCCGGAACGGCGTTACGATATAATTAAAATACTAGCTATGCCTGGCCCAAAGCGTTGTAAGGCACTGTTATACTATGATTGTATTTGGAGGCCCGTTTTGGAAGGTCTTATCTCGTACGAGAATCCTACTGTACCTTGGTATTTTTGTAGGATAAAAGGCCTTCCAGAACGGTAGAAGGAAGTCTTTTCTAGAAGTAGAATTTTGGTATTAAAATTAATGCATAGTTAAGCCTCTGTCTAAAGCTGATGAGGACCACTAGAAAGTATGTGTTCGAATCCCAGCTGGGGATTTACACAAAAGCCCTAACAGTCTGCTACGATGTATTAGAAGGCTAACATTTCATAAGTTACTTTCTTATTTTTTCTTATCACCGCGTCTTACTACCCGTTTGGGTTGTATGCCTATGTACTAATTACTCTAATACATTAATAAGGAAGACTAAATTTATAAGAAGTGTACACTCATTTGCTTGGAGGGAGAGTGGAGAAACATTTATGAAAAAACCCCTCAGTTTAGTTGACTGGGATTCGAACTTGATTTCCCAGTCATAGGCAGGCCAGTCTATTGCGAGAGTGACGTCTTAGTCTATGCAGGCACCGAATCGGGTGATATCTGAAGTTAATCAAGAGCGAATAGCTCTACAAATAATTAAAATATGCACTCAGTTTACCCTGAAAGGTAACAAACTTAGTACGTATCCAATAGTGACTAGGACGTAGCTTACAAGATAGCTCCATAGTATCATCCGTAAACTTAAACCTCTCAGGAAAAACGGAGTGTACATACACTAATTACCTGAAACTTGTTTTTTTTAAAACTATATAAATAGTTTAGTCTGAGACTATTCCAGTGAGTGAACGTGACAATCTCATAGCGAAGAACAAATCCGGTGAATTAGCTTGATACCTTTCAGGGTAGGCAAAATGTACTTCTAAAATATCTCTAAACTACCTTTTACTCATAAGACATATTAATACTTTCATTTTCCCCGGGTAAACCATGTAGTTAGAGTTTTTGATAGTTAGAGATGTGCTTTGTCCCGTTCAACTACAACCATCGATACTCTACTATTTTATTATAATTAACATTTTCACATACTTTTTGACGTAATAAAAACCCAACGATCCCCACACAAACATTACATACAAAATAAAGTAATTCCTCAACCCCATTCCCCTTTAAATCCTTCATTCCTCCCTTCATTTATATGATTCTTTTGTTATTTACATAACTGTTCTTTATTAAATGTAATTCGGATTCTATGGAAGAGCTCTCTCTGCGCGCAGTGAGTTATTTGGAGAACTTTTATTGCCCCATTCATTACGGGTCACATGTATTGCCCGTTTCTACTATAGCTATTCAAGAACCGATCAAATCACATTTTTGCAAACAAATATAATGATTAGTTTTTATTATTATAACCGAGGTTATTCACGACTTGATGCAATATTTAGCGATTTACAATAGTAATCTAGCACGGAGAGGGAAGGGGAATACAACCGTGATATGGCACATGGGGATAAGCCATCTCATCCCGCCCTTTCACTCCCAGTACGTCCATCAGAGATTCAAACCTCAACCTCTCCATCACGGGTAGATCAGTCGATTGCGATCCTAACGTCTTAAAACATGTGACCACTGGTGCGAGTCAAGATTTATTATAAAATTACATTGTCCTTTCCCAGTGTTATAGCCTATTTTCGACTATACATAGGCAGTGCTGATTTGTATCATATTAACCCTCCCCCTTTATATTATTATTATTATTAGCACCACGTCTTACTACCCGTTCGGGCTATACGCACTTACGCTAATGTGTAATGGTAGGGTGATTGTGAGATGAAATGGAGGACCTACAGTTTAACGTGGAATCCGAACCACGGTGGAGGCCTGGCATTCCCCACATTCACAAGATGTCTTGTCAGAGGTGAAGGAAGGGTTTGGTAATCAAATAAATCTTTGCCGGGACCGAGGATTGAACCCCAGCCGCCAGCACAGAAGTCTGACACCTTATATGTACTATTGGTACATCCTTTCCGGGGAGGTTCTCTCCATGTCCCGATCAGACGAAGGGATGATGAAAGTGAATATGACGAGGGGAAGCCAATGTAGAAACTAACTTGAGCCTAAATAACCAAACCCTGGTTATCATGGAAATTATTTCCCTTTGGAGAAAAATTCCCTTGTACTAGACGGGAATCTAACCCGGGACCTCTAAGTCAGGGGGCTCTGATCACTATACCACGAGGCTGGTACCCCCTTGTAACTGCAAGGCTGGGTATAGGTGCCCACGCGCGAGAGACCCGACTAAATATATAAATTATTTTTGGATTCTTATATTTTTTTCTATTCAATCTAGTACAGTACATTGTTTATTTCATCCTCAAATTCACGCAGTTCCACCTCTTTAGTCAAAAAAAACTTTCCCGTTTTGTTTCTTTCCTTCCAATAATTTTAATTTTGAATTTGTGTTGATGACGTTAATGGTGCCCTTTGCATTGATAGATTATTTTTTGTTTTACGTGCATCGAGTCTTACTAACTCATCTGGACTATCCACATGCTTGCACAAATGGGGTAGGGTTTAAGAATATAGAATTAATAAGAAATGTACCTGCATTCTCACTAAGGTAGAGAGGAAAACTATTAAGGAAAAATCAACTTAGTACACCCGGGTGGAATTCGATCCCCGACCTCCCTTTTAAAGACAAACCATACGAAACGAGATTGACGCCTTAGTCCACGTGCCTACAGATTCGAGTGGGACTCTTTTAAACCCAAATATCAAAAATAGCGAGCTAAGATATATTTCGCTTCAGCCATTTTACACAAGATGAGGCTAATATCCAGTGTTTTTCTTAAGTGGTTTTTTGCCTGAAACCTTAATTTACATGGTAAAATAGCACCAACAACGGACTAAAAATAAGGCTCGCCTGCCAACATAACATTTAATTTACAGCCCCCTAGAATTCCTTTTATAGGATCTAATTTAAATTAAAAAAATTAATTATATTCCTACATAATATGTAGGAATTATATAATCGCAATAATATCCAGCACTTACATTCATTAAATAATGATAATTTATACTGTATTTGTCTCTTTCTCTATCGCGAAATATTCTAATTAAAAACTTAAATACTTGAACTAAACAACGAATTGTCAACATAAAAGATGAACGTTTTAAAAGTTAGCATTTTGACGCGAGGCTATAGACAAAACAAGAATATATCGGTATCACATACAAAGAAATAAGTAGCTTTAATATGAAACCCTAACACCGTTTATAATTAGCAACATTGCAAAAATTAGTAATGGGAAGTCATGGGCTCAGCTCATGCTAATAACACGAGTACAGTCATTATTTGTGAAAATAGCATAACGAAGAATTTAATGCCCGCATCAGACGCAATTATTTACTATAGGGAGGTGGACCCGGATATGATTCAGTCAGGGCCCCATCTGAGTGGAGGGAGGGGGGTAAAGGGGGCAATTGCCCTGAGGCTCACATTCCTGGGGGCCACATTTCCCCCAAAGATTATTAAACAAATTACAATTATCATTCCAAATTTAGCATCAATTACGGTACAGATAGTTAACAGCAATAAATATTCACTTAGTGTTAGGATTACATTACAAATTCTTAAAAACCCTAACTTTATGTAATTCAAGATTTACGTTGTGCGAGTAATGTGCTGCAGTATAGTATAATACGCCACCATTGTACTTCCGCTGCCGGTTTACTGCAAACTAACAGTGCAATGGTGCACAGAGGAATTTACTTTCGTTAACTTGATTTGTTGCATTTAATAAGGTACATTAATTTAATGGGTTGATCAATTTTCCATAACACTAATACTGAAAAATAACCGTACAAAGTTGGGAGGGGGAGAGGGATCAGATTTTTTTTTGTCCCGGGCCTCCCATTTTCTTAAAACGGCCCTAGATTCAGCATGCTGCTGATGGAAACATTTAAACGTCTTTGGGGTGACTTAATCGTGTCTTGGCTATTTACAGTAGGAATGAGGAAGGTAAAATTATTTAGGGAACTTAGCCGAACATTCGTGGAGGCAGAGTGAGAAACTATTCAGGAAAAAAAACAAACCTTGTACACCCGCCAGTGCTTTAAGCCCAGTACTCCTCGTCACAGGTAAACCATAGCAAAGGAGACTGACGCCCTTGACAAGTTTCATCCGTCTGTCTTAGTAAATATCCAGGTGCAAATAGAGATAATAGTACCAGGCATAGAATTAGTTTTATAAGACGTGAGAAAAAAAAAATTGAGTTACTATTTTCAGTTGAATTTTTGGCAATTTTAGAACAAAGAAAGTGGTATGATAAATCATTTACGCTTTATGGGGGGAAATTGTTAGGAGTTGAAACATAAGCTAAGAATTGTAATTATATTATATATAATATAGTAAATACTTTTTCAGTTTCTATTAAAATTTTATATTCCATTACAATAATGCAACCCGTACTGAGCGGCACACGAACAAACGGGTCAGTGTTAATGTATTTAATATATTTACACTAATGGTGCGAGTATGAAGAAGCTATCATTTCAGCGGAGGGGATTGAGAAACCATATAGAAGAAAAACAATTGTTAGTTTTCTGATATATTGTGTGTATAAACACTATAATAAATACCGGGTGACCTGGAGGTCTAGGGGTAAGGTGTTGGACTTCTGTGCTGGCGGCCGGGGTTCAATCCTCGGTCCCGACACAAATTTATCTGATTAACAAACCCTTCCTTCACCTCTGACAAGACATCTTGTGTATGTGGGGAATGCCAGGCCTCCATCGTGGTTCGGATTCCACGTTAAACTGTAGGTCCTTCATTTCATCTCACAATCACCCTACCATTACACATTAGCGTAAGTGCGTATAACCCGGACGGGTAGTAAGACGTGGTGTTAATAATAATAATAATAATAATAATATAATAAATACCAATACCAAATGTATATTATAAAATTTACAATATTCATATAAATGAACCTTGGTCTTGGGCAAGCACTGCCATCTATCGAGGCTAGTAAGAACGTGGAGGGAAGGTTCTACTAGTCTGTGAGAAAGTGAAGGAAGCTCAGCTCGGAGCGGTCTTCTAGTCTGACCTTGACACAGCATCCTTCTCTTGGCCGAGTTCCGGGCCCACAAACCTACTGCACTACTATGAAGGTACATATCTGGCTCAATCAACGGACTGTACCACAAACCTTTTTAGGTTATTCACTTTGTTCTAGTCACTGTCAGCATTCTTTGAGTTATAATTACATTTTCATTCAGATTTCTTAAATTAATTATTTTGAGAAGATGGCGGCTACGGGTTCGACACCTTAGTCCATTATATTATATTATTATTATTATTACCACCGCGTCTTACTACCCGTTCGGGCTATACGCACTTACGCTAATGTGTAATGGTAGGGTGATTGTGAGATGAAATGAGGAACCTACAGTTTAACGTGGAATCCGAACCATGGTGGAGGCCTGGCATTCCCCACATTCACAAGATGTCTTGTCAGAGGTGAAGGAAGGGTTTGGTAATCAGATAAATCTTTGCCGGGACCGAGGATTGAACCCCGG
>CABEEJ010001235.1:78920-116320 GCA_901482245.1 Timema douglasi | reverse complement strand
GGGGGGGGGGGGGACCGCAACAAAAAGCATGTTCACGTTGATAATTAAAACTGTGAGTAAGAGAGTAAGATAACCTTTGTAAATTGCATTTTTATAATAAGCTTTTAAATTAATTATATTTTTAATAAAACATTAGTGGCATTTAAATGGGAGTCGATATATTATATTATTATTATTATTATTATTATTAGCACCGCGTCTTACTACCCGTTCGGGCTGTACGCACTTACGCTAATGTGTAATTGTGAGATGAAATGGAGGACCTACAGTTTAACGTGGAATCCGAACCACGTTGGAGGCCTGGCATTCCCCACATTCACAAGATGTCTTGTCAGAGGTGAAGGAAGGGTTTGGTAATCAGATAAATCTGTGCCGGGAACGAGGATTGAACCCCGGCCGCCAGCATAGAAGTCTGACACCTTAACCCTAAGCCAGAGTCGATATAAGTCCGAAGAGTTTTTAACATGAAATATGTTATAACCACCGTCAATTTAAAAAATGTTTTGAAATCATATTATTACAAAAGCAAAACTACTTATATATAAAATGATAGACCCTAATTAAAAAATCATTAGAACTATTTCACTCGTATATTAAAGATATTTATTTTATATAATTCGTCCAATATTACGCTAAGCGTAGGCAATAGTGAGGATTAATACCAAGGACAGGTGAGGAGGGAAGCTAAGAAAAAATACACTAGCAATTATTTTTTAAGAAAATTAAAAACAATTAAGAATGGCCCTTAAAATTCACACCACTTATCGTGTGGTAAAAAGCGTCAGTCTCCTCTTGGCTGGCTTGCCTGTGACGGAGAAGATGGGTTTTGAATCCCGGCGGTTGAAATGAAGTAGCTAGTCCTAAATGATTTCCCACTCTTCCTCTACACAAATTCAGGTACACTTCCTCTAAATTCTAACTTTCTCAACCCTATTCTATTAGTGTACATGTGCGGGTATTCCGAAAGGGTAGTACATGCATTGTTTGTAAATAATATCTCCCCTAACCGGACTATATTGAGGGTAAAATCAAGCCTTATTTCTTCCTAAGAGTGGAAACACATGCAACAATCCTACAGGTTTATAAATAAAATTAAAATACTTTGCATTCTAATCTATGCGATATAGTATTTCCTTGACTTGACATTTGGATATTTCAATTAAAAAAACAATTTAAATAACGTTATTTAAAAATAAAATTTAAAACTATCTTTAAGTAAACTTGAACATATCAGGCTTTAAAATGTAATAATGTATGTTACATACAGTTTTTTTTAATTCAAGTTGCTTAGGCAACATAGTTTTTACACATTTCCTTATCATAGGATACGCACCCAACTACTCTTTATATTTATTTTATTTATTAACACTGGGTCTGTCTAACCGATTGGGAAGTACGCGTACGTACTAATTACTCTGATGGGTCAAGTATGAGGATGGTTATTATTTAAGGAAGTGTACCCACATTTTCATAGAGAGCTATTTAGGAAATACAGTTTATATTTATCTTTTTCTTTACACAAATGGGGTGGTTATAATTTAGAAAAGGTAGAATTCAAAGGAAGGGTACTCGCATTTGGAAGGAGGGAGAATGTGTGGGATACAATTTCAGATACCCACACTTGCTAAATCAGACTATGATTCGAGCACTGACTTTCCTGCTAGAGTCGACTCAACATAGGAAGGTGGTAGATGACAGCTAACACTATTTTTTTTTAAATTCAGTAATTCCAAGGGATGTATTAATTATCAGCGTTTGATAAAACTATTTTATCATAAATTATTAAGCAAATAAATATTTCCAGGTGACCTGGTGGGTTAGGGGTAATGTGTCGGACTTCTGTGCTGGGGGTCCGGGGTTCAATCCTCTGTCCCAGCACAGATTTATTTTATTACAAAACCCTTCCTTCACCTCTGACAATACATCTTGTGAATGTGGGGAATGCCAGGCCTCCACCGTGGTTCGGATTCCACGTTAAACTGTAGATCCTCCATTTCATCTCACAATCACCCTACCATTACACATTAGCGTAAGTGCGTATGAACGGGTAGTAAGACGCGGTGCTAATAATAATAGAACAAAAGTATGAGAGTTTGATCAAATATAGTTAGTTAGGCTAGTAGCTATAAGAAGTGAAACAAAATCCTTAAAATTTGAATTAAAAACCACTTTTGTTAATTTTATAGCACAAATATGGCTAACTAATATTACCTTTTTTTTTTTATTACTATGAAATATCCTACTTACCCTAAGGATTCCCTCTCTTAAAAAAATCCTTTTGGCAACACAGCTGGAAGGCAATGCTGGTAATATTCAATATATATTATTTCATACAACCACATGTTGTGAAAAGAAATGCATTCCTTTTATCTTAAAAACCCTAGAATATGTTAAAACAAAACAATAGAAATACTTTAATCCTGAAAGTTATTGTAATATATGTACACTATAATAAATGTTTCATTATCTCTGTTAACAATACACAACACTAAATTAATTCTACATACTATTATTTCAACTAAAAAAATGTAGAAATGCAGTCGTTATTGCACTCATTACATTACTATTGTGAATTGTAATGCTACAATATTTCAATATATATAATATTATTAAACAAATAAATGGCAAAGTTGGGGAAATATTTATATACCACTAATAATATTTACATATTTACACTCAATGATACTTAATAATTAATATTAAATAATTATACACACACACAAATCTGATATGAAACTTGTTCCAACTAATTTCACTGTTAAAATACAAAGAAAAATATGTGCTATACCTCTCCAATATTTGCAATGGAACATAAAATGGCACACAGTTTTGTAAAGCCATGTTATTTTAGACAATCATGGGCTCATTGAGAAACAACTCTATTTAGAAAAGTTGCTATACCATCATTGATAACGCTTTCAAAACATTTAAAAATAGTTTATTACTATAATCATTGATTAATGACATCTTGTTCGATATTGTTCAATAATTCAATGTGATTTCACTGTAAATACATACGTAGTTCAAAATAATAGCTGAATAATTCGTAATATTCACACTATTAATTTCAATGCTTTATTAACACAAAACAAAAGACAGAAACCCAGTTGTATTTATTGATGTAAATGACTAAAACTTTTTTCTTCTTTTTATGTAGTACACAGCTTAAATCACCTCAGCCAGAACTACCAACCTTAACCAGAATTACCAACCTCAGCCATCCTCAACATTTTTCTTGCTTTGGGCTGTAATTGACTTCTTTTTTTAGTTAGCTCTGCCTCAATATAATCCGGATTGCGGAAAGGCATTGAACGTGGATAGCGTGGGTCTACTAGTTCAGGCCGTAAACAATCAAAATAAAACGAGGAAAGCTTAGTCACTATTTCCATTTCCCAGAAAAGGTCATCACGTTCGATTATTTCGTATCTCATCTTACTATCATTTCGAGCTTATCTGGATATTTACATTGATTGGACAGGGACAAGGAAGGTAAATACTATAAGAAAACTACCAACATTTGTATGAAAGAAAAATGGAAATAAATTAGGGAAAACACGCCAAGTTGATCCGACACATTATTTAATTTATCTAATTATTCAATGGTTTTATTAAATTTTGGGTCCGGCATTATTGTTTGGAATATTGATACCTTAGATTTGACACAAATATTTTATTATAATTCATGATAGTTGAGATATCATCAGAATAAGAATAACCTTTGGGTAAATGGGTGAAATGCGGGTTGCGGGTAGCCCCTTCTTAAGCATTGAGTGCTAAGTCTGTTGTATAATTGCAGGTGACCTGGTGGTCTAGGGGTAAGGTGTCAGACTTCTACGCTGGCGGCCGGGGTTCAATCCTAGGTCCCAGCATATATTTATCTGAATACCAAACCCTTCCTTCACCTCTGACAAGACATCTTGTGAATGTGGGGAATGCCAGGCCTCCACCGTGGTTCGTTAAACTGTAGGTCCTTCATTTCATCTCACAATCATCCTACCATTACATATTAGCGTAAGTGCGTATAACCCGAACGGGTAGTAAGATGCGGTGCTAATAATAATAATGTGTTATAATTAAGTTGGTATGTAAGTCGTGTGTTGTTACAGCAAGCTAGTTCAGATAAAGCAAGTTAAATACATCAAATTCATGTTAATGGTAATAACAACAGACAGTAGATGTCTCTTATTTTTATCGCTATTAATAGTTACAATACACAAATTAAAAGTTAAAATTAAAAAAGAGCCTATTGCAATTTAAGAGGGCATGTCTTCGCTATGCTGAGAACGAATCAATAATGAACATAAAATTGGGAGTGAAATTATTTTAGATGAAACTAAAAACCCTCGCGTGTCGAGGGAACTACTTTAGTGTTGACTGTTGACCAAGGCGTAATATAAAACATATTTAAAACTTTTTAAAATATTGTAAAATGAACAAATATTTAAGTTACATCCAATGATAGTGTAAAGGTCACCTAGAAGAAGTGTTTTTTTTACAACTGTGTTTTTTATTTAGAATATTAATTGTACCACATATAGATTAAAATTATTATTTATATCAAAACCTTCTTCAGTGTAGGCGTGAACCAAACTTAGCATTCCTAACTATTTCTCACGACGTAAATACAAGAGATAACCATCATCGGTTAGACAAGTGTAACCCCCATCCTTTTTCAAACGTGCTTATTAAAATAGACTCGCCCTACAAAGCACATCTAAATAGCACCGTCTCAAGCTCACACGTACACACACAATATATTACCTTCTAAATACACATGCTTATTATAATCCCATTTACAGCAACAAAAACGTCCCTCGTAAGAACATCCAAATACTTGTTAACTGCATTCCCTTTTCACACAAATAAACTCCTTAATAATATAAGTGCTGCCATTGGAGTGATTTATTAACGCATGAGGTCATTATTATGCGGACGGAAAACTAGTAAATTATACCAAATTGGTATTCCCTGATCAAAATTAAAAATATAATAGTCTCTTTAAGAAAATAATGTCAGGAAGTGTTTTTGGTTACAACTGTTGGGACGGGGCCTTAGAATAACCTAATGCTTTGAATCCTTAAAATTATTTTCAAATCTCAAATATCAGATTAAATATCTTATTTTTTTCAAGTTCTTGAATTTGAGTTTATTTAAGAGATTTTTTTTTACTTATTGGTGGCTTAGTTCAACAATATTAAAGGACATACTTAATAGTCAAGAATCTAGAACAGGGATGTTGAAACTTTTCCCACCAGTGTGCCTTTTAAGGACCAACTGAATTTTGAACTAGTCTAGTGTGCCACGTCTTGTTTGCGTTTGTTAACGAGTATTTAAAACTAAAAAAATATATTGAATATTATGAAATGGAAGGAATTATTCCAATCAAATTGGAAATATTTTAGTAGCTCCTAAACTTTAAAGAAGGAAAATTCATTAAATTGTCAAATTAAGTGTCTTAGAAGAGATAATGGAAACATTGAAATTAGCTCTTTCAGTGAATAAAAAAAGACAATATACATACATACACATATAATGTTAAAATAATAAAATGCTTATGATCTTTTCCATATGTTTGAAGCATGTTGTATTTTGCTAGTCAAGATATGTATGTTCAGATCATAACTAGTCTTCAACAGCCCACGAGATCCATTGACTTCACAAAGATAATTTAGATATGACATTGAATGACATGGCAATGATATAGCTGTATAAATATTATTGACTCCAAAAAATTCTACCAGGTTGGGGAAGGTTTTATTTAATGGTTTTTTTTTTTATGTCAACGTGCCATACAAATCGTGTTCGCGTGCCATAGTTTTGTCATTCCTGCTCTAGAGTCTATGGATACCATTTTACCTATCCGCTGAACGTATGTATACTATAGTAAAGTAAACATGTGATGGTTAGCACTTTTTATAAGATTCATAATCGAGATTCAGATTTGTAGATTAATATATTTGATCCAACTCTCATGCTTATGTTATATTATTATTATTATTATTAGCACCGCGTCTTACTACCCGTTCGGGTTATACGCACTTACGCTAATGTTTAATGGTAGGGTGATTGTGAGATGAAATGGAGGACCTACAATTTAACGTGGAATCCGAACCACGGTGGAGGCCTGGCATTCCCCACATTCACAAGTTGTCTTGTCACAGGTGAAGGACTTTTGTTCTAGTTAATCTAAAATAATTTATTACCAAAAAACAACAACCTGACTTGAATGGATCTATAATCTGTACTTTAGTAAAATAATTTTTTTTTTTACCTAAATATTGAAATTGTTATGCTTTATTTAAGAACTAACACGCATATAGAGTAAAAAAATTTAAGCAAATAAGTATAGTAAAAAAAACTTTAAGCAAAGATAAATGTTTATTGTAGACCTATAAAAATATATTTGACACTGCCTTTTACTACTCATTTAGGTTATCCGTATCGGCCTATCCAAACTAATTGGGAATGATGGGGAAGTTATGCCTTACGGAAAATATAAGAGCATTTGCGTGGAGGAAGAGTGCTAAACAAGGGATCAAAACTATCCTCATTGCACTTGGCCATGATAATATATTCCCCGACATCCCTGCCATTGTGAGCCAGACGAGGTTGACGTCTTAGTCCGCGTACACACTGATGCGGATTTTAAAATCTTTGGTATTGAAAATTAATTTACCACAAAACCAACCAGAAACTACTTGGAAAATTAAACTTAGAAGTGAGCCTACACATAAATAAAATACATACAAAAACTACATAGCTTTGTCTAGAGTCAATTTAATTATTGAAACAAGTTCTTCAGTGGCCGCAAAGTCTAATGCGTCACTCGTGTAAGACTAGACTGCCGATGACAGAGAGATTGGGGTTTGAATCCCAGTTGGGTGTACTGAGGCTGTTTTTCCCCCAAGCTCCCTCCATGCAAATTCAGGCACACTTCCTCTAAATCCAACCTCCCTCATTCCTAACTCATTAGCCTAATTAGTACATAATTATGGGTTTAGCCTGAACAGGTAGTAAGATACTGCGCTAAAAAAAAAAAAAAAATTGAGAAGTCATAATTTAAATGACGCACACATATTTAGGTGACAAAAATAATTGGCGTGTTTTCACGTTTTTATTTATGTACCCTTACTTCACCTCTGACAAGACATCTTGTGAATGTGAGGAATGCCAGGCCTCCACCGTGGTTCGGATTCCACGTTAAACTGTAGGTCCTCCATTTCATCTCACAATCACCCTACCATTACACATTAGCGTAAGTGAGTATAACCCGAACTGGTATTAAGATGCGGTGCTAATAATAATAATAATAATAATAATAATAATAATAATAATAATAATTTATTTATTTATGTACCACTTGAAGTGAACGCACGAGTTATTTCATTTCAAAACGCAGTTATTTCAGCCTGCTTGCTACAAACTAATGTAACTTCTACTCCACACACTCTCCTAGCACTGAAAGGTTGAATATTATACACACAGTTCTAATCCATTAAAAAAATATTATGGCTGCATCAATATTTAAGGTTACAAGGCTGGCAACGTTTTATGACAATGACTGGACGAGGACCGACATCAAATTTAAGTAACGGGTCTTCCTAAACTTGTATTTCGTGTTTCTAGTCATTCGATCACAGAGATAAAAACTTTTTGAAAAATATGACTAATTGATGAAAATAAGATCTAGTAAAATGGTAATATCATTGGCTAAAAAAAAACCACTTTACTATTAATAGGGATGAGCCCTTTGAATTCTTAAGAATATTCTAGATTTAAGGATTTGAGAAAACTTCTGAGTCAAGACACAAATCCTTTAAAAAAATTTCTTTTAAATTCTTCAAGTGAAATTTGTTTTATAGCTTTAATACTGTGGTTCAGAACCAATAATTATAAGATTATATCTATATTTCCTCTTATGTAAATACACTTTTTCCAAGAATTGGATTAAGATTTGAGACTCGGGGTTTAAAATTCAATTGGAGACTTGGATTAGTAAAATAGTGGATTTGACCCAACATGAATTATTAATAAAATAAAATTAATCATTGAATCAAAATTTTGTAAAAAAAAAAAGAGCAGCTCCATTTACTCTATTTGTAATGGTCTTTTTCGTTTTCACCTCCATAATTTCCATTCTGCGTTCTTCAATGGATGTCTTTCTTTATCCTATTTTTATGTCCCTCATTTTTTTTAAAAGACTTTTTTTTATATCTATGATTCTTTCCTTCCCTTGTGGAAGCTTTTTTTTAGTTATATTTTCCCCTTCTATGTCATGTTTTTTTCTTTTTCTCTCCCGCTCGTTCCTTATATTATGCCCTATAAGAATTTATTCTCACTTTTTACTACATGTATATCATATTTGATATTTTCTCCGTTGAAAGTTTTACAAACTACTTTCAATATCTTTCTTCATTTTCTTCCATATATTTTTAATGGCTTCATGTTTTTTTTATCATATTTATTAACTCATCTGGTTCACTATAGTAGTTATGCTAGCACACCTGACTAACTGAACCAGAAATTAGATTTTACATTCTCTTTTGTCAAAATCCGACATCACTACGCAAAATTCACCACCCTGATCCGATACAGTAAATATTTCAGTGCTTAATTCAGTACTAAATTAAATACAAATGAACCGCTACCATGTGTACGACAAACTATCACAGTGAATATTAGCTAGCATGGAAATGTATGCTCAATTTACAACTGGTGCAGGTCATACAGTAGCCCCATGGCTTCTTTGGTGCTGACTAACCGTTCACAGCTGACTTCTGACGGTCATCGTTTAGGTATATTATTATTATTATTATTAGCACCGCGTCTTACTACCCGTTCGGGTTATACGCACTTACGCTAATGTGTAATGGTAGGGTGATTGTGAGATGAAATGGAGGACATACAGTTTAACGTGGAATCCGAACCACGGTGGAGGTCTGGCATTCCCCACATTCACAAGATGTCTTGTCAGAGGTGAAGGAAGAGTTTGGTAATCAGATAAATCTTTGCCGGGACCTGGGATTGGATCCCGGCCGCCAGCACAGAAGTCTGACACCTTAACCCTAGACCGCCAGCTCACCGACATCGTTTAGGGAGATAACTAAATTTTGACCATCAGAAGTGACAGCTGCTAAACACATATTTTTGCAGATCATATGGTTCAGCGTAGAAATACATAATTTGGTCTGGTAACTTTTCAAAGCTTTTAGCTGTCAGCTGTGAGCTGTCGGTCAGCACCAAAGAAGCCATGGGACTTCTGTACTCTCGAACTATACTTAGGTATAAACGCATGCGCAGAAGATCTACTAGAATTCTT
The DNA here is from genome assembly GCA_901482245.1 of Timema douglasi. NCBI lineage: Eukaryota > Metazoa > Arthropoda > Insecta > Phasmatodea > Timematidae > Timema > Timema douglasi. The sequence continues at coordinate 107,001 of CABEEJ010001235.1, read as the reverse complement.
ACATTACCAGATTGAACAACAAAAGGAAAACTAGATATCTTTATTTCACAAACGATTTGAGAGCACTGATTTTAGTTAAATGTATATAAATATTTATATACTCACAATTCAAAATATAGACGCCGTATGATTTCAAAATGTACATTAAACTTTTATTTATACATATATAAATTATTTTATCAAAGGCATTTTATCTAAGCTGATAAAATTAAACCATTAGCGTAATTATCACATAAACGTATAACCAGAACGGGTAATAAGACGCGGTGTTAAGAGAAAAAAATAAATCACAAAACTAGGGGGAAATTAATGACTGTATGGATGTGCGTTGTATTTTTTCGCTATTGCTACTTCTCTGGTTATTTTGTGATAATTGCCATAATTATTTCAATATAAATGTATCTACTAATTAAGTACTAAAACATGGCACGTGTGTGGGTGGGGAATTTGGTTGGATGTATAAATGTAATGAATGGACATTGCTGACACGAGTGATTTAACTATTTAAACAGTGAAGAGGGTATATGCTAGGCTCCAGTCAGCAAAGACCACGTGTAGTGTGAAGCTAGGCTCCAGTCAGCAAAGACCACGTGTAGTGTGAAGCTAGGCTCCAGTCAGCAAAGACCACGTGTAGTGTGAAGCTAATGTTTTTTTAGACTTAAGCCAGGGCTGCGGGTACAATATAATTGCTCAGTCATAATTTTTAATTATTGTTGGTAAAATCCAATTTTTTAGACCATTTAAAAATGAATAAGCGAAATGTTTCGAACTAAAACACATAATTTACTTTTAATAGACGTAGGAAATGTATAAATAATATTATCCAATGGCAGAGTTGGAATTTAAAAAGGGTTNAAGGGTGTTTAAAAATCTGTTTTTTATACACTTTTTTTTTTTTGGAGTTTTTAAAGGGAAAGTTAAAATTGGGGGGGGGGGGGGGCGGAGGGGTATATCCACAACTGGCAGTCATCCCACATTTTAAACTTCCATCTAACAATCTCGAAAAGAAAGATAGAAGTTTATAAATAATGGACAGGACTTTATTCATGTACTGACGTACCCACTGGTACAAGTAGTTATACAATTATTTTTAAAGTGTAATTTAAAATGACATCTAAACTACATTCTTATTTTTTAAAGAACATTCATTTAAGAAATACAAACATCTATTTTTACACCCAGTATTGAGAACCTTTTACTATAGTATTGGTGTTGTTTAGTAAGTATTAATAATATCTATATCTGCGGATCAGATTACTTGACGTATGAATGAATACATGAAAGCAGATACATTAACTTTTCTAGGTGTCAGATAAGGTTTTTACTATGAAAATTAAACTGTAGAGCAATATACTTTAACTGTAAAATATCCAACTGTAGGTTCGGAAGGTTTGATGTGTCTGTATAAAATATGCGAGTTTGTAAATAACTTTTTCGTATAGGATCATATCAAAACAGCCAAAATGAAAGTAGTTGCAAAAAGTGTACATTCACGTGAAGCGCGGGGTCTTGATCGGATTGGATAAGATCGGATAGAACAGGCCTTATTTAATTAAGAACATGCCTTGGAATTATTTTCAACCTATTTTGATCCGTAACGGTTTTAACCACAAATATCAAATTGCTTTGAACCCACGGGCGTGTTTGAAAAGGGCCCCTTGGACAAGAATAGTTCTCCCTACTCTCCCAGCTGAATTAATTAATGTCAAACCGTGGAAAAATATTATATCTATTAAAATAAACCTTGCCAGTTCTACAAGATATTGAAGAGATAAAGGTTGTTGTGGAAACTAATTTGTCGAGTTTTCTCAACCATAAATTCATTCAATAGATCCTTCAGTTTAAAAATAAATAAATAAAGTCTTGGCCAATTGGTGGCAAAAATACACAAAGTAATTTATAATACAACACTTGCCACATTTACACATAAAGAATAGTAATTTACTCAAATATTTGTTTGGATTTTAACAGAAAAAAATATTGGGAGTTTAAGGTCACAGTGATTACATTGCCGTTAATTCACTAAATACCCATAATAATAATAATAATAATATATTACATCAACCGGTCGGTGGCGTAGTTGGCTAACGCGCTAGTCGTGTTGAGCTCGACTGCTGAGGACGGGGAGATCGAGGTTCGAATCTCGGTCTGGTGAACTGAGGGTGGTTTTTCCTAAATGGTTTTCCACTCTCCTGCCCCACAAATGCGGGTTCACTTCCTCTAATACAACCTTCCCAATTCCTAATCCATTAGAGTAATTGGTACTTAAAGCGTATAACCCGAACGGGTAGTAAGACGCGGTACTAAATATTATTATATTACATCCCGACCCCCACCCCATACTTTGCGCCCTACTACTGTCAACCACGGTGGTCTTGAGGTAAAGCGCTCACCTCAGGACCCGATGTTTGTGGGTTCAAATCCAGCCGGGGTTGATAGATTTTTATTGAATCATAAAAACCTGTAGCACAACTTCCTTCGGAGGGGAAGTAAAGCCGTCAGTCCCATGTTGATTGTCGCTTGTAACAGAACCCTGGAAGGTATGTGAAAATACCCATCTCGAAAAAAAAATTGGTCGGCCCTTTCGCTCTCGTTAATAGAAATTCTCGTGTGCTAATATAATCAGTAAGTTCAGAAAGTGCACGTTAAATACCTCAAAAGAAAAAAAACTGCTATCCGTTGGGGCTATCCATATATTTACACAAATGAATTATGAATATGAAGGAAGAATTTAAAATAAGTGTAGCTGCATTTGTGTAGAGATGGTGGGTAAACTATCAAGGATCAGAACCACCTGGTTTCCAGCCCCAAACTCGCCATCGCCGGAAAACAAAACAAGACCGTCGTCATTGTCTACGTGCCAAAGGGCATATATATTTTACAATAGCACTTAAGTAATACAAATTACTATTATTATTATTATTAGCACCACGTCTTACCACCCGTTCGGGCTATACGCACTTACGCTAATGTGTAATGGTAGGGTGATTGAGAGATGAAATGAAAGACCTACAGTTTAACGTGGAATCCGAACCACAGTGGAGGCCTGGCATTCACAAGATGTCTTGTCCGAGATCAGTAATACAAACAATTCCAGTCTTTATCGCCATATTAATTACCTTTTATATGACATAAAAAATGTAGAGTGAAAAATTAACAACATTTTAGTAACTATAAAGCAGTTTTTAAAGTTAGCACACTGACAAAACTAGAGCTTAGCTGCACATTGATTGGCGTAAGGATCCACTAAAAAAAATTACTTTTAAATGTCAGATGAGATTCTTCAAATGGTGATTTATTTATATTCCTAATATGATGGGAATCCTTAGATTGGTACTTGTAACACTTAGAATTACGTGCAGTTATATAGTTTGGTATAGAATAGGGGTTAATAAGTCAATTAATTTGAACGTTTATGACGAGGTGGTCTACTTCATAAACTGCCCATGCGCAGCGCCACTTGACGGGTTCACTCGGTGCAAATTGCCAATATTTTACTTTAAACTCTTTTAAATGTTCGTCACATCTATACGCCAGAAGCATATAAATTACAAAACAATTATTTTTACTTTGTCCAATGTCTAGACAAAAATGAGAATAAGAAAAACGTTTCGTTTGTAATCTCAGTGCTCACATGTTTTATCCAACTCTTAAAATATAGTGAATCATTTCCCTTCCTTCTTGTGAATCTGGAGAAGACCAGGCTGACGACAGATTTAGGTCTCTCCTGGTGCTAACTTGTGAAGGTCTTGGAACTGTTAATACTAAAGGTAGTTTTATTACCAACCTTTTTCTTGCCGTGCCTAGCGTCCTACTACATATTCACATTGATAAGGATAGTAGAATTTAGATAAAGTGTACCTACATTAGCATGGAGGGAATGTCTTGACTCATTTATCTCACACACCCGCTTTGGATCCTAACCTTTACACCTCTAAATCCCCGGCAGACCAGACAATACGAGACTGTCGCCTTTGTGTGTCAGCCAGTGTGGGTAGTTTCCTTAGAAAATGTGAAGTTCAAGGTAAAAATATTGATGAAAAGTAGAATCTAAACAAAACCCTTATTTTATTGTTCACTTAGTTTACTCTTAAATTATTATTATTATTATTAGCACCGCGACTTACTATCCGTTCGGGTTATACGCACTTACGCTAATGTGTAATGGTAGGGTGATTGTGAGATGAAATGGAGGACCTACAGTTTAACGGGGAATCCGAACCACGGTGGAGGCCTGGCATTCCCCACATTCACAAGATGTCTTGTCAGAGGTGAAGAAAGGGTTTGGTAATCAGATAAATCTGTGCCGGGACCGAGGATTAAACCCCGAACCTCCAGCGCATTAAATTATTATTATTAGCACCGTGTCTTACTACCCGTTCGGGTTATACGCACTTACGCTAATGTGTAATGGTAGGATGAATGTGAGATAAAATGGAGGACCTACAGTTTAACGTGGAATCCGAACCACGGTGGAGGCCTGGCATTCCCCACATTCTTTACTCTTAAAGGTTCAATTACCTTAACCGATTCTGTTATGACCATATATTATAATCTCCCTTTAAGTGCAAACTGAGGATTATATATATATCCAATTTTCTTACGAGTGGCCCTACCTACCTGACGGCTAGAAAATGTATGACTTATTTTCACGTATTCATACGAAGTCAAGTTATCTGCAGCTGTCACTTTTGCTAGATATTAGCGATAACTATAAAATAACATTAATAAAATAGTAACATGCTATTAACGTTGTCAGCAAAAAAATTGTTGTATTTTATAAAAGGCGCTCAAAATGTCCATTCGTAAAAAGATCAAGGTATATATTGGATACCGATAACAGTTAACGTACAACTTTGGACACCCTTGAAGTAGACCATATGGCTTACCTAACCGCCGCCGGCAAGAGTCCGCTCTGAGGTAGACCATTTTAGATCAAGGTCAGGCACTTACCTGAGAACAGAGAAAAAAAACACACACACAATGCTATTAGGTGTCGAGAATACCATACAATGTCTGAGAAGAAGGGGGTAAGGGAGGAGGGAAAAAAAATCTGGAATTAAAAATTAATGGAGCGCTCCGCAGCACATGTTCTCTTAGGCCATATCATTTTTACTAGCGTTGGAATTACAACCAAAACACATTTAGAACATGCAGCCAATATTTAGTTTTAATTTAAAACACGCGAATAAACAACGCGTTAACAAATAGACAATGGTTGATCATATTCCGTATCCTAAGCATCAGCCTGGCAGACTGAATAGCCGGTGACAAGAGGAAGAGGTTCAATTCTTGGTCGGTCCGAGGCTGGCATTCCACATGCTATTTATCACTGGTTTTCTAATTTCCCTCCGCGCCTTAATTCGGGTGAACTTTCTCTAACATGTTTTCATGTTCAGCATCTATATTATATAGTTAATAACTATTGGTTTAAAAATAATAATAATACAAAAATAATTTTAATCATCCCGCCTTCCCTTTCTATACATAAACAAAAAGTTACTTAATCACTCATTGGCATTTGGAACTCTGACGTTCATTGCCTCACTTAAAAAGTACTTCACCTATACCTATCTTGAGCAAATTCAATCTAGTCCACCTCACTACACCCTATTTCTATCAGGTCAATTCTAATGTCATCCTTACAACTGTGTCTAAGTCTTACCACTGGTCTCTTCCCATTAGGTCTACCAGTCACGAGTCAATACCTTGAACGTGGTTCTAGTTTCTTCCGTTAGAGCTGCATCTGCTGCTCACTGTAATCTGCTATATTTGATTAACCCAACAATATCTGGTTAAGAATACCAGGTCCAGGCCCGTATCCAGAATTTAATATTCATGGGGGAGCGTGGGGGAGGGTGGGGTAGTACACACTGGAAAAATATATGTTACAGTACAAAATCGTACTATCTATGCCTGGTGAACGAACATGAGAGCTAGTTTTGTCACCGGTCTTCACCCGTAGAATATCCGCTACATCTTCAACCTCCTTAGTGTTGAAAAATATCGTTTCTGAGATAATGTTGAATAAGGAAGTGTTTCAAAAATGCTAATGAGAATTTTTAAATTAGGAAATAAATTCTCATTGCATTCGGGAAAAGCTCCTGTGACAGTCGTGGACCTTAAGCTTGTGTCTATTTTTTCCTACTTTTTCTACCAGATTGAAAATTATACTGGAAAAGCTGATGCATTGGGAATAATAAAATCTTTATAAAACTCAACGCAACATTGAAGGTCATCATCAATTAAATTAGTTTACATGCAAGTCTTGGAAAGAATTTTATAAAAAGCCAAAAATAGACTTTTGGTTTTGATAAACGAGTCCTCAGCTCAGAAATTATATGATCTACTAAAGGGATGTAAATTGTGCGTCTGAAATACTCTTTTGATGTGATTGGTTGTGATTTCTACCTTCAAATTTGTATAGCATTGCGTCTCAAAATTTAAATAGTTTCTTCATCTATCAGCTAGAGCATTGTCCCATCAGCATCAAATTCACTCACCTCATTCTTGCGAAGTTTTTTTTTTAAATAATTGGGCTTGGGCAAGTAAGTTATCAATATGCAAGGAAAATGATCTCAAATACATATGTTCGGGGAAGTAATTCCGTAACTCGCCTACCTTAAATACAACCCCCATTTAATTCATAATATAACTTCCTCCACTCTCCATTATCTTCATCTCTTTTTTGAACCAATATTTTCCTACGCACTTTCTTTTCAAACATCCCAAATTTCTTTTCGTCATGTGAGGTAAGAAACCAAAGGCCAGTTTCATTGTCATTTTGAATACACCTCACTGGCGGTGCTACATTAAAAACACGTCGACACCTACCTAAACTCGAATGGACTGGGCTAGTTTCGCATATTAAACGAGTCATAGGCCCGTATGCAAGGACGATGCTGAGCACGGCCAGAGTACAGGCTGAGCACTTAGCAGAGCATGAGGCCTGTCGTGAAAACAGCTGTCTCGATCGTCTATGCGCGCAGCGCCACGTTGTGGAAATATCCTCTGAGTACGGGTAGAGTATAGCCTGAGCCAGCCCGAGACCAGACTCTGGCGAGACTCAAGATATTGCGTCATAGATCGTACTAGTACGAGGCTCATACTCTGCCTGTACTCTGGCCGTGCTCAGCATTGTCCTTGCATACGGGACATATAGTCCCTACTAGTCTGAAAGTTTCAGTTACTTTCAAATGTTCCGAGTCATATCAAGTGGCATATTAAGCCATAGTCGATTTAATTGATTAAATCTAGTGAAATCCAATAACTAATTAATTAAAACGCTGTGTGCTGGTCTGAGTTAAGATAGTTTTAATATATTAGGCTAGAACATTTTGGTTAGGTACGTACACATTTAAACCATTAAGAGCCAGTTTCACTCCACGGTCAAAGCGCAACTTAGTTGGATAATACTTATTATTATTATTATCACAGCGTCTTACTACCCGTTTGTTTTATACGCACTTACGCTAATGTGTAATGGTAGGGTGATTGTGAGATGAAATGAAGGACCTACAGCTTAACGTGGAATCCGAACCATGGTGGAGGCCTGGCATTCCCCACATTCACAAGATGTCTTGTCAGAGGTGAAGGAAGGGTTTGGTAATCAGATAAATCTGTGCCTGGACCGAGGATTGAACCCCGGCCGCCAGTACAGAAGTCTGACACCTTACCCCTAGACCGCCAGGTCACCGACTTGGGTTATACCGTATAGTATATATGGAACCAGGCGTCCCATCATTGTGTGGTTTTATGTATTTTTATTTTACTAAAACAGTGCCATTGAAACCAATAACACTGTTTTAAAATATTTAAAACATAAAACAAAATTTAAAAAAATCATATTTAAAAAATTAAAACCCTATTAAACTGATCTGAATTTCGCTGTTACATAATGAAGCGTGCGAATTTTTTTTTTATATATGTTTCCTGGTTCTAGGGTAGTTTTGTATCCGATTAATCGGCTCCTAAATGGAATACATGTCACATGAGTTTGCCCGTTTGGAAATTCATTGTGTGATATCTCCATATTAGAGTGGGTGTTTTACAAATGTGATTGATTATTTTACTTTTTAGATCTACTACTGGCCATCAGTAGATTTTAAATGCTATAGTGAAACAAACGTATAAGGGTTAATGTTAAGGAATTTTTTCCGCAAAAGTATGTAACAAGATTTTTAAAAAAACAACATAAAATTGACCAAAGTACACCTTTCAGCAGAGTAGGTCGGGTTCGGACTCGACCTATCCGGATAGGAGTCTACTACGCTATTGTGGCCAACCCCTGCAAGCTCAAATTGAAAAAAAAAGTGGTTTAGTGAGGCTGCTGGCGAGCTCTGAACATAGTCAGCTGTTGGCTTGGAGGATATGGTCTGGAGAGGAAGTAGCCTAGATAGGAAGAAGCCAATTCTTGTCACACCATCAACTAGAACATAGTAAATTGTTGGCTTGGAGGACATGGTCTGGAGATGAAGTAGCCAGTTATTGTCACACCATAAACTAGAACACACAGTCAATTGTTAGCTTGGAGGACATGTTCTGAAGAAGAAGTAGCCAGTTATTGTCACACCATCAATTAGAATACACAATCAATTGTTGGCTTGGAAGATATGGTCTGGAGACGAAGTAGCCAGTTATTGTCACACCATCAATTAGAATACACAATCAATTGTTGGCTTGGAAGATATGGTCTGGAGACGAAGTAGCCAGTTATTGTCACACCATCAACTAGACCATATTGGTGGTTTGGAGGATATTATCTGGCAATGAAGTGGCCTGTGATTGCGAAAAGAAAAACCCACAATTTTCAAGTGCACTTAAAAGTCAAGAACGTTAACATAGACATCCGTGTTGGTTTTATTCTTGTTATCTTCAAGAAAGATACAGTAATTAGTTTGAGCAAACCATAACTATAAAACATTAAATATATAAATCAACGAAATGGGTAATTTTGCTTCATTTTTTTCTTTGAACTCCATTTCCAGTTTACATCCTCCTAGACCGCTGGGTTGAAACCTTCCAGTGCTGGCAACTATCCCAAAACAACAGTGACGTTTTGCCCTCCTAGCCAGAAACTACAGATACACTGTTTACTCAGTTTCAAAACAGAGCAACACTTTAATTAGTTTGTAACTGCTTCTTGATGCTAACATATACAATTCAGCACAAGTTGGCGTTTTGAACGCTACGTTTAAACAACGAAAATAAATTTTAAGTACATAATTAATACTAAATGTATACGCTTTAGTTCTAGGATGATACATATTCCAAATATGAATAAAAATTAAATAAACGGGATTTTTTTTTTCGAACGAGGCAGATGAAAATTACATTTCACGGCCAGATTCGTAAAACTTAATTTTGGAGATGAAAACTCAATACCTACTGGCGGGGTAAAGGGGTTGGAAAAACTCTTAAGCGATCACTAATAAATTTACAAGGCATTTAAATTAAAGAAACTGTTAAAACATAAGCCTGCATGCAGGGGTGTACGGTCAGATTCCAAGCGGCCCGGGACTACAAGCATGGTGATCGTCAGCATATTTTAAGATCTACCAGTGAAGGTGTGTTTAATTGTAAGCAGCTGACGTTACGTATTTATATCTTTATTCTTAGTTAATCTTATCCCGAGGCCAGTTCAGTTACATTATTATTATTATTATTAGCACCGCGTCTTACTACCCGTTCGGGCTATACGCACTTACGCTAATGTGTAATGGTAGGGTGATTGTGAGATGAAATGGAGGACCTACAATTTAACGTGGGATCCGAACCACGGTGGAGGCCTGGCATTCCCCACATTCACAAGATGTCTGGTTAGAGGTGAAGGAAGGGTTTGGTAATCAGATAAATCTGTGCCGGGACCGAGGATTGAACCCCGGCCGCCAGGTCACCAATAGCTACATTATCGATTTTTCAGGTTATATCTACTAATACGAGCAAAAATATTTCTGAATGCTTAGACAATATCTGGGTGTCTTTATTGATACATGTTAGTTTGTAAAATGATCCTCCACTCGATACTTGTGTAGATCACACCAAAGAGATGATTTTACGGTTCTTTTTATAAACAGCACAAAGAAACAATAATCGGGATGGTTTCACAATACTAATACAATCGTATATCTTTACAAATGATCTGGGCACCTCAAACTCTCTTACTGAAACTTTTGATCGAAATTTAATAAAGATAATAATTTTGAAATGACTGAATATCTTTGTTTAAAGTACTTGCGCAGCCCAAATCAAACCGGGCCATCGGGACATCGGCTGGTGTCCCGGCGGCCCAGTCCACCCCTGACTACGTATATAAATGAAAGTATACTATTTAGGTTATTTTTGATAGACTACCACTATTGACGCTGTTAGCATTTTATTATACCCACTGTCATAAATCATTACGTGTTCATGTAAACATGTTTTAATAAAGTTAAAAAGATATAGGAATAAAAGCATAAGTTAGAAAAATAAAATTGTGAAAGCATAAAGTTATTTCATCTAGTTTTATAATTTAATTATTTAGTAGGAACATCACAAATATTCACCCCATGATACACAAATACAACAAAATTCCAATACACACACAACAAAGCGCACTACCCACTTCAGACACAAAAACAATACAATTGTAGTACATGTAACACAAACATAGCACTCACAACACAAGCAAAGGTGATAGCTGCATGTATTATTATTATTATTATTATTATTAGCACCGCGTCTTACTACCCGTTCGGGTTATACGCACGTACGCTAATGTGTAATGGTAGGGTGATTGTGAGATGAANTTATTATTATTATTAGCACCGCGTCTTACTACCCGTTCGGGTTATACGCACTTACGCTAATGTGTAATGGTAGGGTGATTGTGAGATGAAATGGAGGACCTACAGTTTAACGTGGAATCCGAACCACGGTGGAGGCCTGGCATTCCCCACATTCACAAGATGTCTTGTCAGAGGTGAAGGAAGGGTTTGGTAATCAGATAAATCTGTGCCGGGACCGAGGATTGAACCCCGGCCGCCAGCATAGAAGTTTGACACCTTACCCCTAGACCACCAGGTCACCTAACTACATGTAAAAACCATTAAAATGTCCTACGCCCTATTGGCTGTGAGATATACTTTCATATCTTAGGAATAGTCACCAGGTGTGTGGATTTTAAAGAACTAAAACCTCCCCTCCTCCGCCAGGTCAAAGATCCTCAACCGTCAGACGATGCACATGTTTATTGTCCCCGAGTGTACCACGGCGTGACCCATCACGGCACAGATGGTCGGGACGAGTATTTTACGGTCCGTAATTATTGCCGCCGTTGAGGCATTCGGGGGCAGAGCTGGTGCAAAGTAAAAACAAAATGTGGCCGCACTTTGTCAAAACCTTGATGCAGGTGCGTTCTTCACCTGTCCGTCGGTCACGCGACTCACGCAAGGGGAAAGGGGGTCACGGGTAAGGGTGCTATGGGAGACGCGTGCCAACTCCTACCTCACTCGAGTACCCCCTCAAAATGAAGCGTTCATAAAGCGAGTACAGAAGTTAATCACATGTACGTTAATTTTGTATGTGTGTACCGCGTCTTATTTCCCGTTTGGGTTATTCACACATGTACGTTAGTCACACGCGCGCTTTCAAATGAAGGGGAAAGGGGAAAAGGGCGGGAGGTCACATACGCACAGCTATTATAATTACCTTAATCATAAGGAGCCCAGCAAATACTTTTTTTAATTAATATAAATATGACCGATAACTCTTAATCATGAACTAAAACGCATTAGAAAGGCCTTATGATCGTATAACAAACAGAAGCACTAACTCAATAAGAGTTAAAATGGTACTTTCCACCTACACCCTGTACATTTAAAATAGTAATAGCAAATGTATCAACGGAATCACAAACGCGCCAACAAATTAATTACACTTTTCAAAATTTGAAAAACACGCATTGAAACGTTATACCACCCATAACACTGTAAAAGTCACATTAACTCAGTCCATAAACCCGCCTACCTACTAAGTTAAATGGCCTTGAGTTCGAATCCGGGCATGGCTGAAAAATATATAATTGATGGAATTGGGACGTCCCCTTTCTCAGTGGTAAATTAATGGGAGAGACTGGTTGTTGTGTCTATTCTATAATTAAGCTAGTGTATAGGTTGTGTGATTATATAAAAAGTAGGCTCAAAAAGTACATAAGACACATTTATTAATTAAAATAAAGATCAGGCTGTAAATAAATCTTACGAATCTAGTTTCTATAGTTATTGTGGCACTTTAGAGAAACAATCATACAGGTACAGAATTAACTCTAACGGAAGTATATTATAAGCTTTGATATCGATTATTAAAATATTGTCGCTACCCCAACGTATCAGGATGTCCTGCGGGGAAGGATAGGGACGGCGGCAAAATATATGTGTGGCTTCGTCATTTATGGACGGCTTTGGTTTTTAGGGTCCACTACTAACTACTTTAAAATGTGATGTTATATGAAGTTTACAAAAATATATAAACAATTTACTTGCGAGCCCATGACAGAACTGGCTAGGCAAGAAATGCTCAACTGATGGCCTGATTGACACACTCGGTGGTCCTACACGTATATGAACCCCGGTACGCTGGGCATGATGGTTGCCCTCCAGAACAAGTAGCCGATGACCCGGCGCTCTATCCCGTGCAGACCCACAAACGGGCAAAGTGACCCCTTGGTGTAGATATCATTTTGTCAGCCCCGATATCTCTAAAAAATAGAACCATTTATACTACACATTGTCCTGATTGCCAGGAATAATGCTGACACACTGTTGAGTTTTCAGCTCTTTCGTTGTATTGCTTACTTAATAATCAAATCACGCTAACTAGACCAGATTGTCACGTGCAACTTTCAACACTTATAATGTTAATTTAAACAAATACCCCAATTTAGGATAGGGCGATTACAATATTATGTTAAAATTGAAATAAATTGTAGTTATTTTCTGTTCTAAAAGTTGACGAAAAAATGTTGTATACATCTAATATATTTTTTTTAACACAATTGGTTTTTTGGTAATCTTTCGTAGTCTCTGTATTAATAATAATAATAATAATAATAATACTTAGCACCGCGTCTTACTACCCGTTCGGGTTATACGCTTTAAGTACTAATTAAGCTAATGGATTAGGATTTGGGAAGGTTGAATTAGAGGAAGTGAACCCCACATTTGCGTGGAGGGAGAGTGGAAAACCATTTTGGAAAAACCACCCCCAGTTCACCCAACCGAGATTCGAACCTCGATCTCCCCGTCCTCGGCGGTCGAGCGTTAGCCAACTACGCCACCGAGGCGGGTGTCTCTGTATTAACAACTCATTGTTCTAAAACAAATATTGTTAGCTACCTTTCAGATAATTTGCAATGTTATATAGACAGCTTCCACCTCTTTATTGAAGTTTTAAGGATTCCTCGGTATAAATACTTCACTACACATGTTGGCAGGTGTTTACATAATAATGAAATTATGATGGAAGGAAGACAGCAATGGCCGTTTTAAAACTGACAACCAGGGAGCAAAGTAGACTCCCAATAAAACAAATAAAATGATTTAAAAGTGCTAGGCGCAGCCTATAGTTAAATTCAACGATGAACGAATGAGTGCCGTGGGCTGTCAAAACCACAAAGATTATGAATTATCAAAATATAATTTAGAATTGTGAATAAGCTGATAGTGATAGCTGGCAATGTTTAAAAAAATATTAATCATTGACCAACACTTGGCAACTACTCTCTAACTTGTTATTTATCTTCAAACCTGTTTTAAATAATTTTCTTTTTTTAAAAGTCATAAGAATGTGCGTGTTTTTTTTGTCAGTTATAATGGTAATACCATCGGAAGAATCTTTAAAATGATATTCAAACAGATATAATGGAATACATAAAATGACTATCTTAAATATAGTTCTTGCTCATACGCGTTAGAGCTTCGTCATAGTTAAAGCATAGGTAAAATACTGGGCTAGGAATGTGGAAAGCAATTTTTAAAATACTCGGATAGAGATGTGGAAGGTAATTTTTTTAAATCACTGCGTCTTACTAACCATTTAGGTTATACGCCTAGGTCACAGTCAAATAATATCCATACACTCTACCTCCAGGTTAAAATCGTTGCGCTCCTTTGCCAGCTTGAGTCCTTCAACACTAGGATCGCTGCGTTCAGTCCATTTATCACCCAGCACGACATTAGCGAACCCCAGTGTTGAAGGACTCAAGCTGGTAAAAGGAACGCAGTGAAAAACCCGTAAGGTAGAGAGAGTCTGTTTCTATCATTTGTCTGTGGCCAAGGTAAAGTTAAGAGGAAGTTTATCCTTATTTGCGAGGATGTAGAAAGGGAAACCAAGAAAAAAAATGCCTTAATAGTCCCGTTTGGGATTTGAACTCTGATCGTCCTATCCCCGGTAACCAAACTAGACTACATTGGCGCTTTTGACCATTTTTGGTGTGAGTAAAAATGGTCAATTGGTTTAAAATCAAAGAGAGAAAGGGATCGCATGCATACACCATTGTCAATGTCAAATTCAGACGTAGTATATAGTTTGGTTTGCTGGTGACGCGTAAGTTTGGGTTACAGCCCCAGCCGGGTGTACTGTGGGGGATGTTTCCTTATATAGTGTTCCACTCACTCTCTTTCCATATACATGCGAATACATTCCCACTAAATGATACCTTTCAAATCCTTATGCTAATAGCGTAGAGGAAATGATTACATCCTGGACAGGTAGTAAGACGTGAAGGGGAAATATTGTACAAAAATCGCAGAAATAAGCTTAAAAAAAGCGAGTTGTAACAAATAACTTGTTTTATTTAACTATACACAAAATGTTTCATCATAAGGCATTGCCTTAACGTTTTTTAAAGTTAACCTTTCGTAACGGTGAATCTCTGCTACGAGAGGAATCCTAAATAAAACGGTAAAATAATCGAGGTTAAAGTTTTCCACGGGAATCCCCATGCGGCGCGCGGTCACGTGATCCGCGGCCACAAGGCCGCCAACCCCCTAAAACCACAAAGCCACTAATCCACCCGCCTGCAGCGTGTTAAATGGCATTAGCATTCTACCCAGCACATTGCACGCAATTATCTCCTCCAACCCCCTCCACCTTTTGTCTAATCGTGCTGTTATGATACGCAGAATAAACAGAAAAACATGGTTGATTTTTTTTTAATCCACACTATTCGGTCAGATTTGTAACTCTCAATAACCAAACTTCCATTTTGTGCATTCAATTTCATGTCGTAATTGTTTCGCGTTCATTAGCACATTATTGTTAAACTCGGTGATGCAACCGTTTTACACTGCCATTTAACACTTTAAAGTGGATAAACCTTCAAAAATTACAACATGATTTACAATAAAATACAACTTATTTCAAGATAGCAAAATGGTAATCAATGATTTAACAAATGGAATATTATATCACAATTTTAGTGGAAATGATACATTTTCAAACGATTTGTTCACAATAATAACTCACTTGATATGTAATTGGATGATATTAAATAGAAATAATGTTTCAAAGAATAATAAAATACATTTAAACAACACAACAATTTGTATTTTATAGCTTATTTCTCAACTACTTATCTGAACGTAATAAATGATTTGATATGCAATTGCTTTGTTTTTAGTTTGGAGTTAAATATTGATTATATTATGATTTATATCCGAGATAAAATATAATGTGAGCGAATTATCTTTAATATCTAAACATCCCTCAAGCCCACCTATCCCCCCCCCTCCAACTTTTACTCCCAGAGGAGTATTATCACTTTGTTATTCGGGGAGGGGGGTTAGGGTGGTTGGAAAGAGGATGGAAAAAGGCAGGGGGAAGGGGCTAATGCCTCATTATTATTATTATTATTATTATTATTAGCACTGCGTCTTACTGCCCATTCGGGTTATATGCAGTCTCCTTATTGGAGGTGTACGATAAAGAAAACAAATCTAGTAGTGCAAGAGGATTTTTTTAAGCAGTTCCCTCTACGTGATATTTAAATGTTTGTGTGTATTTAATTTTTTTATTAATTAATTTTAAGTGTACGTGTGTGTGATGCTTACAAGTCATGATGGTAGTGACCACCCCTAACCACTGGGGAGGGGGGGGGGGTTGCGCTGCGTCCTACTACCCTTAGTACGCACCACATAATTAAATTTATGAGGTAGGTATAGTTAAGTTAAAATTTAAAGAATATATAGCCGCATTTGAGAAAAGAGAATGCTTGAAATATTTAGGGGTAACACCTCAAAACACCTAAGGTATCGAAATTTGACATCCCCGCCACCGGCGAACCAAACAAGATTAGAAAGATATTTAGTGTCCACCGGGGTGGGTTTCTATAGTTAATTATCTCAAGATTTTAAACCAATAAATTTCATATTAAAAAATTAACCACCCAGCTATATTTTAATAATGTTTGAATGAAAATATATTTGACGATAAAATGTTATGTGGAAGGCCATATAGCCATGGAACGAATGAACTTCTAGGATAAATATCAAACCACCGTTTGTAAATATAGGTTAAATCTACTAAAATTTCGGAAAATTTAAAAATGTTTCCTAAATACGGGAATCGAACCCACGACCTTTGGATTTGTATACTAATGCTCTAACCACTAAGTTATCCAGGAACAATTTTTCAATTTTCAGAATATGATATCTAGATGAACTAATCCTCACTAATAGCATAAATGACATCTTTGGCTATTTGATTATATTAAAATTTGTTTGACTACCATTAACACATTTATTCCAGTTTTAGTTGACAAATGCACAAATGTCATAAAATAGCTTATACATAATTTAACTATCTTTAAATCACATAAAATCCAGCCCCAACGTTAAATATAAAAGAGCCTTGTTCGATTCTAGGTGATGCTGACAAAGATCTTTATTATTTGTACAGAGGTGACCTGGCGGTCTAGGGGTAAGGTGTCAGGCTTCTGTGCTGGCGGCCGGGGTTCAATCCTCGGTCCCGGCAAAGATTAATTTGATTACCAAACCCTTCCTTCACCTCTGACAAGACATATTGTGAATGTGGGGAATGCCAGGCTCTCCACCGTGGTTCGGATTCCACGTTAAACTGTAGGTCCTCCATTTCATCTCACAATCACCCTACCATTACACATTAATGTAAGTGGGTATAACCCGAACGGATAGTAAGACGCGGTGCTAATAATAATATTTGTACAGGGGTTCATCCTTCTATATAATTGGTAGATACATTAATACACGAAGTGTAGTATTAGATTTACTGTCTGAGACTAAGTTAGTATGTAAGTTGTTGCTTGATCTAATCTTAGTAAAAATTTATGTAAATATGAATACAGAAAGTTTAAAAAAAATTTGTAGTACACTTTTATAGTGTGTGCTTGAAATATTCTATCTATTTTTGGGGGAATAGTTTCAAACTTTCATTTCTCTCCCAAGCAGAGAGTCTATCAACTCAAATAACCTTTTCCTAGAAAATGAAAATTATTTAAGGCACATTCAAAATACAAATTAAGAGAAAGGTCTGTATAAGGGGTCTATTAACAATAATAATAAAATAACGCAAAGAGAAGAAAGAGAACTAAACTATAAAAGGGAAGAAGAAAATAAACTATGAATTTTTTCCCTTTTCTAATTCGAATCTACCACCTCCCTCCCCGTACACCAATAACCCCCTTCTACCCCTGAAGCATGTTATAAAACGTTAATGTGGCTATTAAAATTCATTGTCTGTTCGTAGATCCGAGTGTATGAAGTGAAAATATATCTCCAAGACGAGCTCTGAATAAATAATTAGCATATCCCTTCCCTCTTCGTCTATCCATCTCTATCTTAGTCTTCTTTTAACAACGTATTCTCCTCTTTCCTCTCACCCCCTTCCTGTCTTCCGTCTGCCGATGGAAATGGATGTTGATGCCCCGTCTCTCATAGCCTAATAGTTTCGACTTTAGCCCCGAAGACCTACATTATTTTTAACAGAAGGACGCTTAGCAGTGGCGTAGAAGTATATGTAAAGGATGGTTGGTATGGGATGTGAGGGGAGGGGGGAAGCGGAGGGATGGTAATCGTGTACTTTGCTTTGTCTGCTCGGAAAGAGTGCTTTGTACATGCATGTAAAATGTTCATAAAGTCTTCAAAATTTCCCTTAAGAAATAAATTAGACTCTACCAGCCATTTTTTCTCTTCTTTTGGTACTAGAGATACATCTCAGATATATGTAAAAATCACACCTCACTGTTTCAATAGATGACTCATACTCGCAATGATGGCTGCGGGGTATAAGGCGTCAACTCTCGCAATGGACTAGAATTCCGTTGATGGAAGGTCGAGGCACAAATCTCAACCAGGTGCATTGGAGTAAGTTCTCTAATCATCACTGTAGTTTTTCCATAACCTCTTCACACCAATGTAGGTGCATTTACTCAACCTACCATAACCATCCTTATCCCATGTATAAAGGTGTTAAACAACCATTTTATTAAAAACGTGTACATTTATTTTGTTCTCACAAAGAATGAACGGATATCGCCAAAAACGGTTTTATCACCCCCACTATAGGCCACGTGGTATATGGCGTTAAGCTCGCATTGCATTCGGTCGTTGTTGACAATTTTTAACTCCTGAAGAATGCAAGTGCGTTGCTTTGAAATTCATCCTACTCATCTTTATGCCCTAGATTGGCTGTTGTCACAATCAGCCTACACAAAGTGGCTAAGGTTTGCATTTGTTAAACAATATTTGTACTTTTCCACTTCTTTTATTAACCATACCCTGATTTGGGTTGGAGGAACAGTAGAGAGAATTCAAACATTTCTCTTTGTGGCCAATATCGACGACATTTCTTTATATTATGTGTCACCTCCGCCCCCCCCCCTCCCCCTGCGGGCTCTAAACCTGTCAGCATGGGTTGCGGCTAAGGATAGGGACTGCGGCGGGATGTATGTGTGTGGGTTCGTAATTTTTAGACGGCTTTGGTTTTTAGGGTTTATTGTTCTACTTTGCACTACTACAAAATGTGATATTAAAAAGTTACTAAAAAGATATAAAATACTTTACTTAGGAGCTCGTGACAGAACGAGTTATAGTAAGTAATGCTTACTAAATGGTCTGACTGACAGACTAGGTTATCCTACAAGGATAAGAACCCCGGTACCCTGAGCACGATGGTAGCTCTCAAGCACACGCACTAGATAATCCAGCGTCATAGCCCGCGCAGTATCAACACTGTCAAAGTGCCCCCTTAGAACCCTTGTTAAAATGTCATCCCTGTTAGTCCGAAAAATAGTACTATATATATCGCAATTTGGTCTGATTGCCAAGAAAAATGCAGAAAAGCTGTTTTGGGTTGTCAAAACTTGTGCACCAATGTTCACTCACTCGTCAAAACACGTTACACTAATTCTGTCACTCATAATTCACAACATTACAATGTTAAAATAAACAAACACCTCAATTTATGTCATGGCGATTACATATTTGTGTTATTGTATAGGTATTGATAATATCTATCAAAAGTGAGAGCTCAAGATAACACGACTTTATGTATGAATTTATTTAAATTGTTTTAGTAATTCTAGTAACTAACTTCTACTGTTCTTCCTACCAAAATCATTATATACCTATTTACATAATTTATTTACTTTTTTTACTGGGACTGGCTTACACACCTCATAAGGTCAATACAATTGAACCTGACTAATTCGGACTTCCACCGAATTTTTCGTAAGTAAGTTGTAATGCACTGTGAAGTCTTTTTTCCTATTTCTAGTTGCGGCGCCGTGTTGTTCTATTTTTGGAAACAGGGGAGTGATGTTTTCATCCAGTCAGTGCTTTTTTTCACGCCCCTCCGCCTCCCGCGCTCACACATACGTCTTTGTGTCATAATCACCATCATCATCCCCTCATCTCTTCAGGACATGGGAAGAGCCTCCGCGAAAAGAATGCTGAGGAGACCGGAAAATGTTGCAACATTTAACTTTTTTTTTAAACATTTCTTACTTTTCAATACATCCTTTTTTATTTTTTACGGGTGTAAAATATTGCATTTTCCGATTGTTTAAATAGTGTATATTTGATTACTGGTATAAGTTTTTATTTAGTCTAACAAATCTATTTCTAGTAAAAGACTGCATATGTTGCAACATATGTTTTAAATCGTTATATTCATCATTTTCATTAGATACACAGTTAATGGATGTGAAACTTATTTTTTATCGTACGCAGTCTATGGATATAAATTTTGTAAAAGCTACACTGCACCCACTCTTTTAAGTCCCTCACAATATTCTTTATTGCAGAGCTAACGATGTGTTTGACTTTTATCGGTTGAACCATTTTTAAAAGCTATGTCCTCTTTGCGAGTTTAATTCTATTCTTTGTTAAATTTCTATTATTTTGCGAATAAATTGAAAGCTTTTTTTAAATTTAAATTTTTATTCTTATGAAACTATTTCTTATTCTTTCAATGTGACTTTTTCTGGGATGTCAAACTAAAACAATTAAAATTTGTTGGCTATTTTTTAATTAAAACTAGTATTAATGTAATTTTGAGGTGTTGGTGACTTAAGGTACCGGAAAAGAGAGGATTTTAAGATAAAAGAACCTACGCTATGTATTGAAATAAAAACATAGGACCCAATCAATGTATTGGTTTGAAATAATATGCTCTATGACATTTATAAACAAACAACAACAAATTATTAACGACCAACGCATTGTTGCTTTATTTATTTATATCTGGCTTATTTTTAGTAGTTTTTATAAGTGCTAAAAATTAGGTATTTCTAACTCAGTATATCCGTAAGTTGTTTATATTCATATTTATTTTATCTGAGATTATTATTATTATATTCAAATAATGTTTAGCTATTCTTACGTCTGCGGGGTAAGTTGAACTACTCGTTGCAACTAGCCCCACAACCATACATTTTCATCTGAAATGTAAAATTGTATCATTTATTTTGTATAGATAGTGTCAAACAAACGTCAAAAGAACGTGTTTTCTATTGATAATAGTCTCGAATATATATAAAAATGATAACCTAATAAAAATAAATATTAGACGCACGTTTAATACTTACATAGCACATACAAAAAAAAAAAATCAGCTGTAAACTATGAATCAAATATACACGTGTGTGTTTCCTTGCTTCGTTGAACCAACTACTGTAAAGCATCAATCTGTAGCAGTGGCACGTTCTTTTTCATACCTTTTTATTCTTACTAATGCTTTAATGCAACGCGGACCCGTTGCAACTAGCTCCGGTTTCCCCTACGATTTGTATATTCGGGCGTCACCTGGGTAACAGTACATTAATACATTAGCAAACTGAGCTGCAGATTGACGTTGCCAAGAAACGCCATTATTATTATTATTATTATTATTATTATTATTATTAGTTATTATTATTATTACTATAGGTATTTAATTAAATTAATTTGGATAATAGCTGTAGGCCAACTTACTAAAATAAAAGCCTTCTATGCTTTAAAATATTTCATGATTATTTTTTAAACGTTTCCTAAGTGCTAGGCCTAGTGCCTTAATGTTCGTTCGGGATAAAAAAAAACTAGTTTAACTACATTAATTTAAACACAAGCGAATTTAAATTAAATGCACCGAGTATTCGTCTGACTAGAGCGGGTGATAACAAGGGATATGAACCGTTTTGTATTTAACTCATTAATTATTGAAGACTAGCATAAGATATAGAAACACATTTCAAACTAATAAGCTAACAGTGACTAGAATAGAAAAATAATAAAACACACTCGTCTAATTTTGCATAGTTTTATTTCAGTTGATTTGAACAATAAGCCTAAACGTATTAGAATAAATTTCAATTACAAACACTAGTATAATTTAATTTATAAATAGGCCTAGTTTGGTAAATATTGAACATTAGATTAATTCATTAGATTCAGAGGCACAAAACACTACAAGTTCCGCTCAGCTGATGAATTGATATATTTGCTTTACGGTGTCATTCCCAAAGCCTGTGTTTATTAAATTTTCAACATACAATACATTGACTAATGAGTAATACTATTTTAAAATACAATTATATTTATTTATTCTTTATAAACAAATAGCAAAAAAGAGATTCTTTTTTCACGGATTGCTTTAATTAGAATGACAGTGTGTATGAAATGAAAAGAAAAATATGGTCAAAGTTTTATCAAGCATGGTTTTACAGTCCCGCTAATAAAATATAGTGATGTACGTTATAAATCATTTAGCTTTGAGCCATTTTAAATATTTATGATTATACCCTTTTATTTACATAAAATTAACGATTTAATCTATTTTACAAATCTGTAGCTATTCATAAACAATAATTACCAGCATAGATGCTCTGCGGTAAACCTTAACGTTCACAGCACCTACTCGAAAATATCTAGGAGCTCCAAAACTCAATTATTATTATTATTATTATTATTATTATTATTAGCACCACGTCTTACTACCCGTTCGGGTTATACGCACTTACGCTAATGTGTAATGGTAGGGTGATTGTGAGATGAAATGGAGGACCTACAGTTTAACGTGGAATCCGAACCACGGTGGAGGCCTGGCATTCCCCACATTCACAAGATGTCTTGTCAGAGGTGAAGGAAGGGTTTGGTAATCAGATAAATCTATGCCGGGACCGAGGATTGAACCCCGGCCGCAAGCACAGAAGTCTGACACCTTACCCCTAGACCACCAGGTCACGCATAACTCTATTGTTTGAGATAGAATAGCTTCGGCTTAGAGTCTTAAATTTAATACAAGCAATATTAAGGTGGGGATGTAGGGGACGAGAGTTGTAAGTGTTTTACAGCTTTTATATCAAAACATTTTTTGGTCAAAATTAATTAAATATTGCTTCATTACAAACTTTCAGTTTAATTTTCTTCGCAAGGCGATCTCAGCAGTTGTTGAATATCTGTCAAGGATGTCCTGGAATTTAACGACAACTTTTTATTTTCATTTCAAAAGTTTGTTATCTAGTGCTGGTTATGCTGCCATGCTATTATAGGTATTCAACAATTGTTAAAGTTTTGCTATAAAAAATTGCAAACATACTGACTTTTGCTCACGTTCCCTACATCTCCACCTTAAATAGATTTACCCAAAGAGGTAGCGATGAGGAGGGTACCTCATGTCAAATTAAACCTCACTAGCTTAGAAAGGAAATTAGAAAACGGTAAAAACCATGTCCAAGACCCGCCCCCCTCCCTTCCTCCGACCTTCCTGTCAGCGGTGACTAATGGGATGGGGATCAAGAAGTTATATTTGAAAAGAAATGTAGTATATTTGCTTGAAGAGAAAGTTTAGAACATAAGTACTCCCGGCCGGGATTCAAACCACGACATGTGCGTCGCTGGTATACCAGACTAGACGAGAATTACGCCTTTTCCCGCGTGTTTAGCGGCGTGGGTTGAGTTTTATCTCCACCGCGTCTTACTACCAGTCCAGGCTATATACATTTTACCACACAAATGGGATAAGGATGACGATTACATACTTAGAGGCAATATACCCAAATTTTCATGAAAGAAAAGTGGGGAAATACACCTTCAGTATATCGGGACAGGATTGGAGCCCCAACCTATACCCTAGCTACAGTAGCCCCATGGCTTCTTTGGTGCTGACTGACAGCTTTGAAAAGTTACCAGACCAGATTATGTATCCCTACTCCAAACCATATGGTCTGCAAAAACACGTGTTTGGCAGCTGTCACTTCTGACAGTAAGAATTTAGGTATATACCTACATGTTGACTGTCAGAAGTCAACTGTGAGTTGTCAGTCAGCACCAAAGAAGCCACGGGGCTACTGGTAGGACAAGTATCAGGCGAGATCTAGCAGAAGGTCCTTTATTACAAACATTGGTTGAAAGTTACTAATGTCAACCTACTTAGAAATGATAGTTATTTTCCTAGTAATATTATATTACCAATAATAATTTCCGAATAGGCTGATATTATTGTCAGCCCATGTCTGTAATAAGGAACCTTTTGCTAGCTGTCACTTCTCCCACTGTCATTGGGGTACACCCGTAGATGCACGTGTCCCCCGGTGTGAGCGGTGTTTGTTATTATGAAAACTTGTTAACCCGACTGTTCCTGGCCGCCTACACATGTATTGGAACTGAAAGTAACTGGACATGATGATCAGCAAGTAGGTCGGTTAAAACGTGTTAGGAGGGGAGAAACTCACTTGATTGTTGATAAAAAAATAAAACCTGAAGAAATAAAACCTTACCTAACATTAAAAACTCACCGCTACTAACAACTAACCTCTCTGTCAGTAATATTTCTAATACTTTCTCTGTACAAAACAAACTGAAACTGCTATCTAAGACAAGCTCCATCAAATGAATATTATATAACATATACGTATGTATGTGTGTGTGTAGATTAACAATATATTATTATTATTATTATTAGCACCGCGTCTTACTACCCGTTCGGGCTATACGCACTTACGCTAATGTATAATGGTAGGGTGATTGTGAGATGAAATGGAGGACCTACAGTTTAACGTGGAATCCGAACCACGATGGAGGCCTGGCATTCCCCACATTCACAAGATGTAATGATCTGAAAGGAGTCATTCTCGTGTTAGAATGGCCTGCTAATGACGGGGAGATTGCAGTTCGAGTTTCGGTCGGGTCTGAGGGTGGTTTTCATAAACGGGCTTCCCACTATTTATTCTCCCATGTAAATATGGGCAGATTTCCTCTAAAAGGCTTCCTTTCTCATTCTTACCCTATTAGAATAATTATCAAATATGCGTATTATTTGAACAAGTAGTAAGAGGTGAGTGATGATATTAAATCCTACTTTCCTCGTCCTCACTCAACCCGGACAACCGCAAGATGCCGCCGTGCACTCACGAGTGAAGAGAAAAGAGTCACCCCATTTTTTTCTGCACTTTTTACTATCATGGACCAAGAAGATTTCGACCGACTGGACTGTGATTGATTCCACCTAAAAACAAGATTCTTTCCTCTTTTAACGAATGCTGGTGTAGTTCACTTAAAATACTTCTTTATCCGCATGCCCCCATGATTTAGATGGCTTAAAACCTCAACTATCCTAAGAGTTAGCAAATAATAATTTCACACCGACATTGGAAGGAGAAATTAAAATACTGTAGGACCATCTCCAGTCCCGACGGTCGAAATTTCGGAGAGTACGTAATTTTGGGAATGATTAACTCTTAGGGACGTAAAAACTTTGACATATTCAATAGGATTTGGAAATAAGATATTTATTTATCGCCTACAATATTATGAAGTATGAAGAATAATATGTGATTTTTGTTACAAAGACAGGTAACAAAGACAGAATGAGGTTTACAACAAAAGTAATTTTTTTGTTTGTTTGAGATTTGATGATTGTTTGGGTGTTGATCGATCGTTGTAGAGTAATTATTTGCCATTAAAATAAATTAGCCATAAGGGTTTTACGGTAATCACAATTTTGATAAACGTGTTTTTAGTGTATAGGCTATAAAAAAAAGGACAGTCACTAGTGTTTACTAAATGATACTGTACCGTTCAGCCATCTGTCAAAATGAACAGTTATATCGCACATGGGTTGACAAATTAATGAATACATGCAATTACGTCTAGTAATCTTTTAAACTGTTCATACAAAGATCTGACTAAATTTATGTAGGTATTTCCCTTCAGGCCTAGATCCAAATATCGGATATACATGTTTAAATTCCAAGCATTCTAACATAATATTATTATTGAAAGGTAATGGTTTTCATTACAGTTTAACTTTCTAGCCCCGAGGATAAGAAAACACTTCCTGAAACTTACCCGCAAGACAAACCGGTAAAATTACGCAACTAACCAATAATAGAAAACAGGACTTCAATAAAACAAATTAAGTCACATACATGAGGAATAAACATGTATATTTTTATATCACATATCTTACATAAAATAAGGTACTCATTTTGAACGATACAGTTTCATAATACTCTCACATCAATAGTCACGTGGCTTAAAGTGTCAATCCCCCGATACCCTGGATTTATGGTGAGGGGGAGGTCCGGGTTCGAAGCTAAGCTGAGTGTACAGGGGATACGTTTTCCACCTTTAGAAAAAAAATTAGTATCGCGTTTTACTAATAATTAATAATTTAGCACCGCGTCTTACTACCCATTCGTGTTATACGCTTTAAGTACCAATTACACTAATGAATTAGGAATTGCGAAGGTTGAATTAGAGGAAGTGAACTGGCATTTACGTGGAGCGAGAGTGGAAAACCATTTAGGAAAAACCACCCCCAGTTCACCCGACCGAGATTCGAACCTCGATCTCCCCGTCCTCAGCAGTCGAGCTCAACACGACTAGCGCGTTAGCCAACTACGCCACCGAGGCGGGTGCGTTTTAATACTTGTCCGCTTTATACACTTGTGCATTGATTAGCTAATGTGTTAGGAATAAGGAATGTTGAATATAAAGTGTAGCCGCATTTGCGTGGAGGGTGAGTGAAAACCACCCTCATACAACTTACCAGGATTCAAACCCCGATTTCCCCATCATAGTTAGTCTACTCTAGTTTATTGCGGTAGTGACACCTTTTAGACCATGTGGTGACAGAAGCGGGTAGTTTTAATATTAATCCTACCTATAAAAATACCACATTAACGTAAAATCATCACATTTTATACTTTTTAAAGTGATAGTACTCTTTTTTTCTTAACATTTTCATGTAAGCGAAAATAAAGTAATCGTGAACATTTTCGGCCTCGAGGATAAGTTTCTTAACGTTTTAAATGACCCCAAACTCAAAAACTTAGTTCTTATTTAATGTGTCTCCATAGATGTGTGTATCTGGAATACACCCAAAATGGTTTGATGAATTTCGTTCAAACTTAATATTTAGTTGTTAAATGTTCATATCTAATGGCAAAATCAGGATTTTGACTAACTCTAAAATTAAAGATAGTTTAGTGATGGATAGTTTTTGAAAAGTCATACATTGGTAAAAATGGATTTAGTGATTTGATTAAAATTGTGTTTCTATTAAGTATTTTACATTGCATATAAGATTAACTTTTAAAAATCATTTTTGGGTGTTAAATGATGACTGAGCTGTGAGAAGTGAGTTAAAAAAACCCTGCTATAATAATTATTTTGTTAATTATTCATAGGCATCGAAGAGAGTTTCAAATTATTATTATTAAAAATGTACATTTTTTACAATTAAAACTCATTAGGGGGTAGTTTACTGACCTAATATGATTTTTTTTTAATTATCACAAACTATAATAGACTAAATAACAAAGTATGTACAATTGTGACGTCTGATTTATTTTCATTTGTACGTTCAACACCTAGGTTAAATACTCAATTCATTCAAGTGTAATTTAGATTAAATGCGCCCATATTCGCATGTAGAGTGTATGAGAAAACCACAGTGCTCAATGAGACGTGTAGAACCCCCTCCACGTGCACCAGGGCGAGATTCATGCCTCCCCCATTATCCTCGTCAGCGGCAATCAAGTCTAAGCGAGCCTGTTGATGTGGGCTAAGGGTGCACTAACGTAGAAGGAAGAGACGAAGCAAAGTGACAACACGAAACCAGACGCCAGGGCCACCCGAACTTTACCGACCACCACGGAAGAGGGGTTCTACGGATCACTGCGCGGCTAATGTTTTTATACTGTTATCATTGGTACAGTCTGATTTTCATTGGAAGCGTGTTATTTGAAAACCGGAAACCTATTTTGCCACAATGGCGTAAATAAAAATATTAAAATTGTTCTATATTCATAGTCCGTATAGTAATTAATGTAAATATAATGCATACAATAATCCATAAGAAAGTATTATGCAAAGTATTTTATAACATTTTAATAAATAAAATAAAAAAATATCAATAAAAAAGCCAAAGTTTAGTGACTTTCAATCAATATCGCTGGTTGAAAGTAGTTTTCCTATTAAAAAAAGTGACCCGCCTTGGTGGCGTAGTTGGCTAACGCGCTTGTCGTATTGAGCTCAACCGCTGAGGACGGGGAGATCAAGGTTCGAATCTAGGTCGGGTGAAC
>CABEEJ010001235.1:40840-78677 GCA_901482245.1 Timema douglasi | reverse complement strand
TGAAGAAAAAAAAATATATATATATATATATATATATATATATATATATAGCACTACGTCTTTCTATCCGTTCGGGTTATACTCTTTAAGTACTAACTACGCTAATGGATTAGGTATTGGTAAGGTTGAATTTAGAGGAAGTGAACCCGCGTGGAGGGAGAGTGGACAACCATTTAGAAAAACCACACCGCCAATCCTCCCCTCCCCCCACAGTTCACATGACCAAGATTCGAACCTAGATCTCCCAGTCTTCGGAAGTCTAGCTAACACGACACGAGAGCGTTAGCCAACTATACCACCGGGGCTGGTTTTTATGTATGGCTGGCCGGGAACAAAAGAGTGGTCTCTCGAATGAGAGCTAATAAAGCGTACCAACTATTGAAGCCTTAACCATTATATAAAAAAAAGTATTTGCGTTTCTGCCCCAAGACATATTCCTAAGACCTGCCAATTTGTTTTCGCACACAACGGAAGAGTATTAGCGCTTGACTCCCAATGGTGGACGTTCGCTCCACCAACAAACTACTAATCCTGATTTATCGTGTAAAGGGTCAACCACGTTGACGCCGAGCTAACCCTGCACCTAATAAACAAAAAGAGTCCCTCTTTGCAGAGCACATTTGTATTCTTGTAGGAACGTGTGTGGTTGATCAAATGGAGTCTAAATGATTCAGAGAGGGGCGGGGAACCGCAATCTCTTGAAGCCGCGTCCTGCTGCAAACACCCCACGATACGCCACTGCTACAGTAGCCCCATGGCTTCTTTGGTGCTGACTGACTGCTCACAGCTGACTTCTGACAGTCAACATTTAGTTATATACCTAAATATTGACTGTCAAAAGTGACAGATGCTAAACACATGTTTTTGCAGATCATCTGGTTCGGCGTAGGGATACGTAATTTGGTCTGGTAACTTTTTAAAACTGTCAGTCAGCACCAAAGAAGCCATGGGGCTATTATAGCTAGGGATATTTGATGTGGCAGATTTTATCGATTAAATATGGTTTTGATGGGTAGGAAAGCCCACATAAATTACATTATTTATGTACATATTGCGTTTATACGCTACTTTGTTATATTACATGATAATTTTACGTAAATAGAACCTCTCAGCCTAGATTAAAGTTGGCTCACCTTAGGTTTAAAAAAAATTGGCTGAGCAAAGTGTCCTGGGTTAGAGTCTAGGCATGATCAAAACCACCATTAGATAAATTGGGGCTTCCTCTTTTAACGTAATGGCGTCACGGGTAAAATAGCGGGTTGTGTGTCTATTCTGCAATTAGTTTGTAAGTTGTGTGCCCATACAGGATATTATAGAGTCAAAACAGCTAAACTTTGAAAGTGGTAGGTGATTGAAAAATGAGTTCAAAAGGTTTTTAGGAAATGAGCTAGTTTTCACTTCCTTTTCGAGTAAACAGCAAAAAAAACTAAATAAAAGCAAGTTTTTCTACATAAAAAGCGAGATAAACCTTGATATATTAAGTTCGCGAAAAACTATATCGGTAAAAAAAGTGCCACAATCTAATTAATTACCAAGCTTTTAGTTTGTTCCAAAATTTTTCTTGGATTAGGAAGAATCTGGTATGAAACATACAATGAGGTATGTAAAAGCAATAGAAAAACTACTATATGTGGATAAAAACATTAAATAAATTTAAAAAATTACCAAACTAAAAAATTGCAATGCCATTATTGAGGTCATTATTTTAAATTAAAATAGAGAAAATATTAAATTTAATATTATATTTTGATATTGTACAATGTTTTGTTAAATCATTTGCTTAAAACATTGCTTAATTAATACGATACATGAAATGCTAAATAACAAACCCAAAGCACCAATTCGAGATTCGAATCTCAACCTTCCAAGTCACAGGTAATCCAGTATACCGTGAGACTAGTGCAATATACCGCGTGGTCACTCGTGTGGATATCACCATAGGAAGTACCTTCTATATAATTTAAAAATTAAATATAGTGTAAATTACACTTTACATCTCTCTAGTCATCTACATCTCTCTGTAGAAGAAAAGCTTGGCGTACTCTTCTTTAGCATCGCGTTTTACTAACCATTCGGGTCCACACACCTATGAAATAATTAAACTAATATTTTGGGTACTAGGCAAGTTTAATTTAGAGGAAGTGCACCCACACCTGCATGGAAGGAGAGTGGAAAACCATTTATTATTATTATTATTAGCACCACTTCTTACTACCCGTTCGGGTTATACGTACTTACTTACGCTAATGTGCAATGATAGGGTGATTGTGAGATGAAATGAAGGACCTACAGTTTAACGTGGAATCCGAACCACGGTGGAGACCTGGTATTCCCCACATTCACAAGATGTCTTGCCAAAGGTGAAGGAAGGGTTTGGTAATCAGATAAATCTTTGCTGGGACCGAGGATTGAACCGCGGACGCCAGCATAGAAGTCTGACACCTTACCCCTAGACCACCAGGTCACCGGAAAACCATTTAGGAAAAAAAAAACAAAAAAAAATGCACCCAACCCGGATCGAAACACGATATCCCAGTCGTAATCAGTCTATAGTCTATTGTGAGAGTAGCGCCTTAAGCCATGTGGCCACTGAAGCAAGTGTGGCGCTCTTGTTGTTATTAATAGGCGCACCTCTTCACAAGGATTAACCTGGATAAGGGATGACACTACGCTCGAACCAGAAAACGTATGAAGTACTGTTTCCTGAACTATTCACCTGACAACTATGAAATTAGAACTAACCTGAAGATTTTTTATAGATATATTTTTCAATTTTGTTGTATCTTTAAATCTAGTAAATTTTTTCACTGGTCAGTTTGTCAATGTAACTGTCGGAGGCTGTTGCTAATTGTACTGGTGAGCTGTTTAATTATATTTCACAGTTTCCCTCTTATTTCTTGCTCGTATTATATTCTTTAGGAAGTGTAATTAATACAATATGCACTGTCAATCACAACCAATAAAGGAGCTAGTCCTTCATACAACACAGATTGGGACATTATTAATACGGCCAGAAAGAAATAAGGTATGGCGTCAACAAGTGCTTTATATTTATTTAAGCACCGCGTCTTACAAGCCATTCGGGTTATACGCTTTAAGTCCTACTCTAATGGATTATGAATTGGGAAGGTTGAATTTAGAGGAAGTGAACCCTTATATGCGTAGAGGGAGAGTGGAACAAGTGCTCTATAAAGCAGAGCACATGAAACCACATACTAATGTGACGACTGGTCCAAGCTATATTATCTTTCTATCTCGCTATCCTTGAGGAGAGACGGGATCTTAATATGGTATTTTAGATCAAGCTAACTAACTCTGGAGCAGACAAAGAACCAAATCTTCGGCCATAAATTCATCACTGCTAATAGGTAAGCTCTAAGATAACTGGTGACTACTTTTTCCCTGCGTCATGTCAGGAATCGAACACGTCCCCCAACTTGAAAGGCAGGTGGACCAGTGACTCAATACCAACTGAGATAATTTTTTAGGTGACATGACTAAACACAATATTTCGTATTAGAATCCCTAACATTCTTTTAAATTGTATTTAAGCTAATTAAATATCCATTAGATGATTACAGCATTATTTTCTCTTGTGGCCTTTTGTTTATTGCTTAATACCTGTGTTCACGTTAATTTAAAATTCATTACTCACACTTTTTTTTATTCTACCCAGTGTAGGTAATCGTGAAAAAGTATGCTGTGGGATGATCCGAAATGAGCATATTATTAACGAAAGAAACTGTAATTTAACGATTCTGAGCGGAAAATTCTAGTAACATGGCGAAGCGAGAAACCGTTATTTGTGTGTGGTGTGTATAGTCCTGGTCAAAATGTCATAAAATTATCTTCTATAGTAAGAAACCATTTTGTTTAGCCTATTATTGCTTGGGCTTTACTTTCTAACACAAGGTTGCCAAATATTTCTTGGTTAAACATGGGATACTTTTTATCCGCCACTATGGCTTATAGCAACTTGTTTTTTTTGGGGGAGGGGAGGGTTAAGACCACTAACTAGAAGAGGAATAAGTTTCCAAAGTGTACATCTACTGAGTATTTTTTAACTTTGAATTACTTACATCTATTTAGTTCTTTTTTATTAATATTGTGAGCACGTTACAAAAAACAAAAGTAATTTTATAAATCTGTTAATTTTATGTTGAGTTAAAAATAATCAAAGTAACCAAATAATTGAAAGCCTCTTTAAAATGAACCACAATTATTTAATAACAATAGTCTAAAGATTAATTTATTATTTGAAGCAAGTCAGTTTTGCTAACACTGTCGTTAGAGTTATGACTGGAGTGCTAAAGGCGTCCCCTGAAACTAACATCTCCGGATAGTAGAACAGGCCCTCAAAATGAAGAATAGTCCTGTAAAGGTACCCCTGACCCTGCGTTAGCTCTTTTTTTTAATCAATATTTTTAAGACAATACTCATATAACGACCTTTTTTTTTAAATCCTCACCGCTACTTAGTACCCATTCGGGGTATAGGCATACATTAATTATTCTCATAGAATATAAATAAGAATTAACAAGGAAATGTACCCAAATTTGCGTGGAAAACCATTTTAAGAAAAAAAAACTTAGGTACATCTTACCAGATTCGGCCCCCGATCTTCTAGTCACCAATAATCCAATCTGACACAAGAGTAACGTGTTAAACCATGCGTTCATCGATGCGTGTTACAACCAAATATAGGGGTTGGGAACAGTGAGGGAAGTTAGAAGAAATGCAACCACATTAGTATGTTTGTAGTTTAATCATGTTAAATTTAGGTAATTGCTCAAAATAACTTTCCAAAAATAATTATATTGCCCAGAGTTTATTGTTTTGCCGTCATTAAATATCTAGAAATAGATTTAAACCCTTCCAACCGAGTGTGACAACATTTGCATGTAAAGTTTCAGGTTTAAGTTTTCACATACACACAGGCTATATTATTAAGGTGCGGCAGAAGTGAGCGCAAGTGTTTTACAGTTTTTATAGAATTGAAAACTTTTGGCCAAAATGAATCAAATATTGCTCCAGTAGCAACATAGAGTTTAGTTTTCTGCACATGCTAATATCAACAGATCTTGAATATCTGTCAAGAGTGTCCTGGAATTTTGTCAAAACCTTCTCTCTTTATACCCATGATATATATATATTTAAAATCCGTTGATATTAACATGTGCAGAAAACTAAACCCTATGTTGCTACTGGAGACATATTTGATTCATTTTGGCCAAAAAAATGTACTGCTATAAAAACTGTAAAATTACTCGCGCTCCCTTCTGCCGCACCTTAACATAGATGGATTAATGAAGATAAGGTTCATATTTTCTAATTAAATTTATAATAACCGTAAACACTGTTGAGAACTTAATTAATTTTAAAATATTATTCTAGAATGAGTGCCAGACAATCTGAGTGATTATGAATGCAAATTATAGGTACAAGAACTCACTTTTATTCCAGGGTTTACCAAAATAATAAAGTGTGTAGAGATTAAATCTTCAACACCCACAAGAAATTTTAAGTTTTTACCATTTTATATTGGTTTATCAACTCTAGAATTGTTTGTATTCTAGGTGACCTGGCGGTCTAGGGGTAAGGTGTCAGACTTCTATGCTGGCGGCCGGGGTTCAATCCTCGGTCCCGGCACAGATTTATCTGATTACCAAACCCTTCCTTCACCTCTGACAAGACATCTTGTGAATGTGGGGAATGCCAGGCCTCCACCGTGGTTCGGATTCCACGTTAAACTGTAGGTCCTCCATTTCATCTCACAATCACCCTACTTTTACACATTAGCGTAAGTGCGTATAACCCGAACGGGTAGTAAGACGTGGAGCTAATAATAATAATAATTGTGTTCTAGACCTTGAGTTTTATGATTCGAGATGAAATTAATAGAATCTGTTGTGGATATTCCGTGCGCCTCAAGACCCAAAATATTCTCCCCCTTGCTTCTGAAGACGGGACCACCTTGATCGAGAGTGCCGAGAACGGCAGATGGGTCTGGTCCTGCCCTTAGGCACCGCAGTCTGTCATCCAGGTGCACAAGGTATTACCTTACCCCGTGGACTGACAAGGGCCCACCAGGCTGTGTATAGGCGGGGGCGCAACCGGGGCGAACGAGAGAGCATGACAGGGAACAGAAACAAACTTTATCAGTCGTGTGATAAAATAAATAGTTCAGAAAATGAGTTTTGAATTTTAGTAGCCTACTCGTAACCGCATAGATGGCCGCGTGCTCTAAGAGGTTGGACTCACATCGCATGTGGTTGGTGTTTAATTCTCGTCTGGGTGTACTTGAGGGAGGGGGAAGGGTGGTTTACATGTAATTATTCTTAGTGGTTTTTTCATCCTTCATCTCTCCGAGCGTGTGATTAGCATATAGCTCTCGATAGTTGTTGACTAGGAGGCAAAGGTTCGAATCCTGGCTCAGTGAACTGAGGGTTTTGATCAGTGATTTATGTTGTGGTTTTCCCCATCCTCTTTCCGCGCTAATGGTGAGTCCTATTTGTAAAGAACTACTTTGATTATACCATTGAAGTATTTTAACACATCAGCTATATATATATATATAGTTTATGATCTTACCAATTAATATAGGCCGTTAGTAGCAAGTGTGTTAAATCTAACGATAATTATATATAAAAAAAAGTCAAATACAGTATTATGTCAAACTGAGAAGTTTTCCTACCACTCAATGAACCAAGACACTATAATTCACAAATTTTTAGTATTTTAATAGCTTACTGTGAAATTTCATGTGTTTTCCAGGTTCCTCCGGGTTTTCATGTGTGTGGAAAACCTGTATTACCATTGCAATTTTTCCATCTTATTAGGCCGATAATGAACGTGTATTGAAAGTGTTTTTATTTAACAAAAGTAATTAAAGTTTTTTGTTCTACTTGAAAAGGTTCATTATAATCCAAAAGCTTTATTACATATTACATGTTACATATTCATGGACCTCCAAGACCACCCAACAAAACAAAAATAAGAATTATTACTGCAATGTTATATTCTTGAACCTCAATTAGTGATAGTAAAATACAATGAAATTGTGTAAATAATCTGTAAAAAAAATGTCAGAATGGTTGCCCACAAGTCTCTGGGACTCTCGTTCGGTTCCAAGGTACGACGGTAAATATATTTACAATTTGTGATGGTACGTCTTGCTATCCAGTTAGTAATCTAATATTGGCCGTGCTATCCTTCGTTATGTTAGTTTGTAAGTCGTGAGCAGATATTCTTGAAATATTTAGAAAACTCACATAAAACACTCCAATAGTAAATGTGTCATTACTGATATTTGGATTTATATGTAATTAAATATATTTTAAATATTCTTCAAACATATGCCCATTAATGTTTATTACCAAATTCTGTATTTTCGAATATTTTGAATTTCTTTTTTAATAACATATTTCCTTGTTTTGAATTACAAACGCATATTTTGATAGTTTTAGAACCAGCGGAATAATTTAATTGGTAATTTTTACAGTCTATAGCAAACTACCGTTTAGGTTACTCTAGGAGGAAAATTTGAAATGTATTGAGTTAATTGATCGTCAGTAATGTAAGTTGACACAGGCTTCCACCTCTTTACCTAAATCCAACACATGGATGAAACCCTACTCCAGCTTATTGGGGGAATGAAGAAAGCTTCCCAAAAACATAATTTATTCTCGAACGCACACCCCGAATATTTATTTGTAATTGTTGTGTTAATATTTTATTTTTTATGTATTCATTTCTAAAATCATATTTTTAGCGCTTAAAAAAACCCAAACATTTTTAATAAAAATATTTTCCAACCTTAAGAACATAATATGTCATATTATATAATACAAATTTCTTGAATTTATAAAGCAGGGACCTAATCATTATTGTCATTATAATGTAAAATTACGAAAGGTTATCTGAAAAAAAAAGGGTTTACTAATATTGGGCAAGAATCAAATAACCAAAGCTATTATTTATGCATTTTAATGAGGATTACTCCATCTAGATATCATATTCTGAACCCGGGTTCTATTCCCGTGTCCAGGTGTCATTTTTTCTATTTTCAGAATATAATATTGGGCAAGTAAAAGTTCTAATCTTGATTAATTGAACTGGGGGTGGTTTCTTATAACTATCTTACCACTGTAGCTTAACCGCCACTTCACCAAGCAATTGCGGGTCACCTGCATTAAAGTGTACCTTTCTCATCCTGACCCAGAAAAACCTGGATGGGTAGTAAGATGTGATGCAGGAAAACGTAATTCATAGAAAATAGTTTTTACAAGGTGTTTATTGTCCACGACGAGAATGGCTGGGATCAGTGACGTATGTAGGATTGCGAATAGGGGTGGCTTTGAGGGGAGTAAGAAGATATATGCCACAAGGAGTATTTGTAACAAAAATAATATTAAGTAGGACTATTACATAAAACCTTTTCGTTTATGATAATTTCCCGGGATCATAACCAATGAAACACCATTTAGGATAAACCACTCTTAATACACTCAACTGGGATTTGAACCATGGCTTCCTCTTCGCCAGCAGTTAAGTCTATTGCAATAGTGACTATACCACAAACAAAAATCTCCATGGTGTGAGCTTGCAAGCGAGCTATACTGACCGAGCGGCCGCCGCCGTTAACGATGATAGTGCCAACATTTGCGGATAGAGTGTGTCATGTGGTCAGCACAACGAGTCTACGGCCATTAATATCAGTTTTCTAAACCAATGCTGCTAATTATTTATTCAAGTAACTCCTTAATTTTCCTCACAGGGCTGAGCTTGACCCCGTTACAGACCCATTGCTTCACAGATAAATTTTGGAAGCACCATGAATCAAACTTGGGACCTCTGGATCTGTAGACAGGAACTATGACTACTAGAACACAGAGAGCTTTAGAACACCGAAGCGGATTTAAAATAGTAGTGTATTAAATTAGGTCTTAACATAAAATTAGAACAACATTTTACCATCCTAGTTTCGTTGAAGCCATAGACCAACCTTTTAGTAGTATTGTGCTGAAGTAATATTTCAAAGTCGCTCAGCGTGACAACCAGTCTACCCAAATCGTTTATATTTTTATACTAGTTAACCAGTGCAACTATTAAAACAAATGTAAGTTTATCTTGTAAAATGTAAATGTAACAACATGTTTCTAAATCGAATTCATTAAAAAATAAATGGTAGAGAACTACGCACGGACTCTCTCGCTCTATTGTTTGAAAAAGGAGATATTTACTCTAAACTCGTAATATATGTGAAACGGAATAACATACACTAGCAAACCCAAGCATAAATTGCACTATACTTACGTAAAAAAAATTTTAGTACCGGTTTTAAATTTTATAATTTTGTTTTTAAAGAATTAATGTCCTAATTTGCATGTTTGGACCGATAAAAAAGATCAATGTTGGGTTCACAAGGGTCAACACTTCGTATTAAAATTTCAACTTACGGTTAAAATTTTCCACATTTATTAGGTTTTGCAAATTTTCATGCCATCGCATTGCTTTTAAATTCTTCATTTATAAATTGTAACCAATAAAAAATGTAAATATTGACTATTGAGTCTAAAATAGATATAGATAATTGTTGTACAAACATTTATCCTAAGAGGTTTAAGGAAAAATAACAAACTTTTTGAGAGACTTACTTATATTTAATTACTCTATGACATTGGATAATTATTGCGTTAAAACTTAAGTAGTATCTCTTTACAATAAAGCTCACAAAATTATATTAATATATTTGCCAATATCTCAGAAACTGTTGGATTTATAAAAATGTATTTCATAGAAAAGTTTTTAATTTAATAGTACTACACTTTTGCAATGACAATTTATTTAGTATCTCAAATAGTTGCGGAGATATGAAAGTTTCTGCTCCTGTAAAGTAACCTAAAATTCATTTTCATGGTAAAATGAAAATATCCAGCTTATTTATAATCTTAATAAATACCTAGATAAGAATTTTAATCAAAATCGTTATAGTCGATTTTGAGAAAACTGATTTTTTCTCTTTTCGCCCTTTCTTGGCTGCGGTCACTTTGGATGCAAGCTTGCACGAAGAAACAAAATTCGAGTAAATCCATCTAAACCAGTGGTGGCGCGCCCGAGCTGGTCACACCGAGTGCGAACTGGATGCGCAAGCTTGTACAAGCTTGTGCACGTGCAACCGCGGATCAAATAAATTTGTTTCTTTCTGTTTTTTGTTTACTCACATCAATGGTTTTAATTAAAAATAATAATTTTACATTATTTTTGTTCAAATCGCTCAGCGTGCCTTTAAAATTAGTTCCACAAGCCACTCTTGGCACGTGTACCGTTAGTTGCCAACCCCTGACATAGACTTAAGATTTAATAAACGTAAGCTATAATAACGTCAATCTCACACAGAAATAATGATAGTAGATAAATGGTACGACACAACCGAACAAACTTTATCTTATTTTGTATTAAAGATTGGATTTTTTTTTTCAAAAAAAAAGAGTACCTAGATCAGTTTCCTGCCTTGAAGTAAATTTTCCTTTTAAAAAAATCAACACATTATCCTGTTAATCACAATAAACACTTTCATTTATTAATTTTTAACATCATTGGATTATTTTTAAAAAAGAATCAAATTTTTCAAAAATTAGATATAAGTAAACTACTATAATATTTTTTAAAGAAAAACAAATTTATGAAATTATGTATGTTGCAAAAAAAATCAGAGAGCTATTTTGTACCAAATCGTAAAAGCAATTTTTTAAATTTCAAATAAAAAAATCTTTGGCAAGCTAACCTTAAACAAATTTATTTTTCCAAAAAAACAAACTGTTTTATTTATCAGGTAAAACACTCCAAGTATAGATTTTAAACAAAATTGTTTTGAGCCATTTTAGAAAAGTTCGAAATTAAAAAAATCACTCACTTTAAACTACCTACCTTAATTTGAGGGTTAGGGTCTAATTAAAAATAAAATCTTCAGAGATTCAGACATTCATCTAAATATAAAGTTTGAACAAAATCCATAAACCCGTTTCAAATCTGTGGCTGGGGACAGAGGATAGAAAACTAGACAGACGGGCGAAAAATTCATGCGGACAGACAGAATATTGTGAAATCCACTTGTTGGGTTTGGGAGAACATAAAATTTAAAGATTCATCATAACATCAAGGTAAAACTATACAAGATTACAATATTTTCTCTTTATAAGATAAATTAAAAATGCATTAATTACATAAGATAGAAAACTGTGCACCAAGTATTGAAACCAAGCGTAGCTAAGAGAGTTTCATAAGTGTAACATTTAAATTGTCATCGTAATATTAACTAATCCTCCAAAGAAAAAGCAGCCAAGGAAGCACAATGCGAAAATGTCATTCACCGGAAGTAGTGGTTTTTATCGATCTCGAATTTAACGGCGGATAAAGACGATGTAACAGAGATTAATTCTATCTGGTAGGAACACGAAATTTACGCCTCAAATCAATGTTCATTCAGATATATCCGGTGGTTACATAAATGGCTAGGCTGCTACTTTATGTACACTCCAATTAATACAACATAGACCACTTAAAAATACTAAAATTGAATCACTTTCAACTAGAGAGCAAGAACAGATTAGATAGAAACTCAAGCATCAAACCACTAACAATTAGAGATGGGTTGAATTCTATATTTATTAAATCGGAATCTCGACTCATAAAGTAGTCTTAAATTTTCTTTCGAATTTTGAATCCAAGTTAGTGTTCTCGAATCCTTACAAATGTACAATTAAGTGAAAGTGAAACGATTTAACATTGAATATTTTAAAAATTGCAATTACATTTTAATAAAAGATTGTTTAAGGATTGGTACCACTAACAAATGCCACCTTATGTTTCTCATGTGTATAACTCCATAAACAGTTAATATATTTTTATTTTTAGAAGTAAATTGATTATATTGATACAATTTTGTCATTTTCTGTGATTTTGTTATCCTCCCAAACTACACAGGTCTATCTCATTCCTTTTACCAATTGCTTAAAACTGTTATTTCAAGTCAAGTTCTTCATAAATTGTATTTGAGGTACTCTTTTTTGATTTTTACCAATCTCAAATACCACAGGATTAGAGGGATTCAAGCGTCCTGTCCCTACCAAACATATATAGGTGTAATTTAATGGGGTTTTACGGTGAAAGTAATCATCAACATTGGCCACGAAGAGTAAGGTGTGAGTCTAACACTACACGGATTACTGGGATGTTGAGGTTCGAGTTCCGGCCGAGTACTCGCGGTGAGTAGTGCTAGTATTCCAGTTCTAGTTTGTTGCGACAGTCCAATTTTAATGGGAAGACTATTTTTTAAAACACAAATATATTTTTTTTTCTCCCAAAATAACATCTTAATATTTTATTAGTGTTACTTTTTATAACTATTGATATCTATCAAAAGTGGTAGCTGCAAATAAAATGACTTTATGTGTGACTATGCGAAAGAACTAGCGACTTTATAGCTGCCCTATGAAGCCTGGACTCAAGCACTTACTTCAATGTACCATCCGAATTGTTGTCCCATGAAAACATACAATAAATAGCTCTGGCGTTGGGATATTTTACATAAAAATAAGATTATTAAAGCCTCCATTACCACAAATAACTCAATTTTAGATAAATACATATTTTAAAGTAACTATTAAATCAAATAATATTTAATAACTTCATCTGTAGAAAAAAATAATCATATTTTAAATAAATCTTCACAAAATTTCAGTCTCAAACATATCAGAACTCTCGTACACAGCAACATCAATGTTTTGAGTAATTGAGGTACCCGTGACGGTGGGCACGAGGACCAAGGTTTCAGTCTCAATTAGTCTGGTTTGTCGGTGACAGGGGGTTCGGTGCTAAAATCTCGGCTGGATGTACTAAGATTTTTTTTTAAATAAATGGTTTCCCACTTTCCCTCAACGCAAATGTAGGCACACATTGCTCATTACTACATCGTGGGAGTATGCGGGTATCCCGCCCAGATAGTAATAGTCATGCACGTTATTTTATTTATTGAAAATAACATTATATACTTGGAAGTATGAGAGTAAAGGTTTTTATCGAAGCAGACTATACATATTGTAAGCCATCGAATTGACAAGATGCTGAAAAAATCCACCGCAATGAAAGGGGAAAGTGATCGAGATGTCTCAACCATCATCTCCATACCTAAATCTATTATCTCTTTCCCACGGTCTGTAACAGGACGATATAATACTGTTGTGGAAGGCGGAGATGTTTCGAATTACATTAATTTAACGTATCGTTATAAATTATCAGCTGAGGTGCTTAGCGATGGTGAATTTAGCCTACTAATGAGTGTTTTTACAAACAGTTAGTGCCAAAGGGATCATTATGAACTGGCACCATACTTTTGATGAACAAATAACAGGAAGAGTTTTTCACTTCACCTTATCTTATTACCCGTCCGGGATATCCGCATTTAAATACCCCGATAGTGTATAGAGTAAAAGGTAATACATAGAGGAAATGTAGTCACATTCACTTGGAGGAATGGGGGGGAAACTACCATCAGTACATCTGGCTGGGATTCGAACTCCAAACTCTTATGAACACAGATCACTAAAGCAGTTTTCCAACATTTTTGTGCATCAGGTTTAAATCCTGACTAAGAATTTCAAGAGAAGGTACAAGTATATTTTAAACTACTATACTTAAAAGGTTTTATGCATTATTAAATAAAGAATGTTTCTAAAAGAAATGACCCTGACAAAACTAGTTTCTATGCATTTATGTTACAAAATCAACTAAACCATGAAATTCCGACGATTGGTCCTGGTAACTTACAGTTTTATTAATATAACAATACTAGTAATTTCACCGTCAGTCTTAATTAATCTGTGACGGGAAAGACTGTGTTAAAGGGCCAGTTTCATGATCAAATTTAGTACGCCTCAAGTGCGGCGCTACACTAAGTACATGACGACACCTACCTAAACCAGAATGGAATGGGCCAGTTTCCTATGTGAGAACGGCCCATTCCATTCGAGTTTAGGTAGGTGTCGTCTTGTACTTAGTGTAGCTCCGCACTTGAGGCGTACTAAACTTGACTATGAAACTGGCCCTAAGTTCTGTTCGGGTGTAACGAGGTAGTTTTCCCTACTGTTTTTCTACCATCCCTACAGGGATATATGGACACATTTTGTCTAAAATTGTAGCCACCCTATCACTACTCTACAAGTGTAAATTTGAGGCTAGTCCGAACGGGTAGTAAAATGCGGTGCCTAGCAAACTAAATGTTTTGTTACTTTAAATAATTATGGTTCACGTTAAGAAGGCTAAAGTAGAAATTAACATGTTCTTATACCTGCGTCCCGTGGTTGGCATCACACTCACAATAGACAGGGTTGGCTATGAGATCAGGGTTCAAATCATGGTCGGGTGTGTAAAGGGTGGTTTTTATACAATTTTTTTTCCACTATCCCTCCAAATAAATGCGGCCCATTTGATCAAATATATGAATAGCATTAACAGGTAATATGCGATGCACAAAAAAAGTTCCTAAAGCACTAAAATCTTTACATGTTGTATTAAATAAAAAACATCACATATTTTATTGTTGGCCCTTTTTTCAAGCCGTTTAACGTAAAATATCACACGTTTGAGAATAATTAAAATGTCGATAAAAATAGATTGAGCATTTCTCTCACAAATAAAGTAATTTTTAATGGGGCTATGACAAAAAATGTAAATATATTTGAGGATTTTTTGAGTGATTTTAAAACTTCAGAACTGCAATTCTCAAAAAGATACCGTAGTACGAGGATATGCTACTTATAGTAGGTGATGCCCTTAAATAATAAGTGAAGCGTGAACCTGGGAGCAAGTTTATCTTGGACAAATTTGAGTTTATGAGCATTGACAGACACTTTTGATGAAAGGTATCAAGCTCCATTCCTGTTTCCAGGTGCCAATCTTTATTCAGTCATCACCTATTGAATAGAGACTTTTGTTTATAAACTATAAACGATTAAACTCTGAAACAAAAGGTACATCACAAACACACACAAATGGCTCTAAAGCTATTAACAGAACGGGATCCTATCAAACTGGTTTAAATAACGGTTTTATCTCACTATAAAACGAATTATATGAAAATCGTGCTCCATCCGAATAGACAAGGATATATATATATATATATTTTTTTTTCTATGGAGTTAAACGAGAAAGGAGGACCAAAGTTATTTATCGAATTGACGAACGTGTTGTAAATGTGTTTCCCTTTCACCCCTCCTTCACCTACCCGTTCCGTGCTTCGCCCGAGTGCAATGTAGTGCAATCGGCCCCAAATAGGCTGATGGGCTGGATGACGAAGGGGTGGGAATCAGCGACAAATCCGCCACTACCACCCCACAACACACACATGCGAGGTGTAATGGAGTGATTGACAGGCAAAACTAGTCGCGCATCAAGTCAATTATCCAAGTGTTGATTAACAGCTCACACAACAAGCTAGGATTGTACAACAGTTTTAACAGTTTGATGAAGCCCGGTACAATTGTTACGTGCAAACACACACACACACACGCGTGGGAGAGGACAGTTTATCGTGTGATACATAGATCAAGTGAGCAGTCATTGTATTCCACACGCAAAACCGAGCCATCCCCGCCACCAACAAAACGTTTAACGGGGAATTATCTCATCAGAATGGAATCTGTTTAGAATA
Source organism: Timema douglasi (assembly GCA_901482245.1). Lineage (NCBI taxonomy): Eukaryota > Metazoa > Arthropoda > Insecta > Phasmatodea > Timematidae > Timema > Timema douglasi. The sequence goes on along the minus strand of CABEEJ010001235.1, from coordinate 62,968 downwards.
AGCTTGTTTTTTTATTCCAGGTCACAGTGCTGTTTTAGTTGCATTCGTTGAATTATTATGAAATCTTACGCGATGTACTTCAGTTTAATAAGCGCTTTACAAAACACACCACACAACTTACAAACTTTACTTTAGACAGTAACAGATTAAGTGACCTGGTGGTCTAGGGGTAAGGTGTCAGACTTCTATGCTGGCGGCCGGGGTTCAATCCTCGGTCCCGGCAAAGATTTATCTGATTACCAAACCCTTCCTTCACCTCTGACAAGACATCTTGTGAATGTGGGGAATGCCAGGCCTCCACCGTGGTTCGGATCCCACGTTAAACTGTAGGTCCTCCATTTCATCTCACAATCACCCTACCATTACACATTAGCGTAAGTGCGTATAACCCGAACGGGTAGTAATGCGCGGTGCTAATAATAATAATAATAATAGTAACAGATTCTTTTTTTATCTGTATGTTCGACACTAAGGCAGTCAACTGATTAATCTATAGTTTTGCGACGAGGAGAGTAGCTTGAAGGAAGTGCACCCCTATAAGCGAGAAGCTGGACACACTACAGCGTACAATCACATGTGTCAAAACACTCCGTATTACACCCGTTTAAGATTCAAGCTAAGGTGCGATACGGGTACAATGCCTTATAAAATCCAGCCAACGCTGCGAATGATCAAATAGTAACTACCTGAACCAATGGACACGCGGGAAAAGGCGTCAATGTTGTCTAATATGTTCGGGCTGTGATGGGGTGGTCAGGGTTTGAGCCTCAACTGGGTGTACTGAGGTGATTTTTCCTAAATGGTTTCCCTTATTTCCTCCACGGCTATGTGGACACATGATGGTCTCCATATTTCACTTTCTTCATCCCTATCCTCTAGGTGTAAATACATGGTAAGATAGAACGGGTATTAAGACGCGATTAGAACATAAAAATAAATTAAAACAGAGTATATTTTATATAATAGCCTACTTTATTTCCATTTAGGATAAATCTCAGAGCATATGTGTAAGGCAATTACGAAAAGGACATACTTTAAATCATCATTCATCAACATAAATAGTTGATAGTTCTAATATTCGGGGTGTGGAGATCCTCCACGGAGATAAGTCCGATAACAATAGCCTAGTTCCTCCACTTTTACTAGATGTAGGGAGGGGGGTCAAGGTTTAACCCCCCTCCATTGCACTAGGTCCACGGGAACAGAAGGAGCTTCGTCTAGGAAATTACAAAATTAAATATAAGAACAAAATTCACTAACACATGAAAGTTTATGAAGTTAGGTTGGGTAAGAACCATAATATATGTGGAAGGTTTGAGAGCAAGGTTTGTAGGCTACTATGCTGTTGTTGCAATCGGAATAATTATAATAATAATAATATTAATAATAATTATTATTATTATTAGCACCGCGTCTTACTACCCGTTCGGGTTATACGCACTTACGCTAATGTGTAATGGTAGGGTGATTGTGAGATGGAATGGAGGACCTACAGTTTAACGTGGAATCCGAAACACGGTGGAGGCCTGGCATTCCTCACATTCACAAGATGTCTTGTCAGAGGTGAAGGAAGGGTTTGGTAATCAGATAAATCTGTGCTGGGACCAGGGATTGAACTCCGGACCCCCAGCACAGAAGTCCGACACCTTACCCCTAGACCAATAATTATAATCGCTTTCTTGACTTGTCGTGGAGAAACTTGACCCCCTCCCAACCCTACAGTTTTGGTCTTGACCCCCCCGATCTAGTGGAGCAAGTGGAGGAACTCGATTTCATCCCTCCCATAGCACTCTGCTATGAAATTAAGGGAATTTAAAAAAATTAAACCAGGTCTCGTGGATAAACTTACATCGCACCTAGTATTTCCACCATTTTCGGGGACAATTTTAGAGGAAATAAATAAAGAAAACGACTCCAGCATGATTTAACAAGTTATAGAAACGATCACAAAATTGTTCCAAATAATCATTTGTTGGAAGAAGAAAAGACTAAGGAGAAGTAATAAGGTCGCAATCCATCTGGTTTCTTCTTAATTTACATGATTTTTTCTTCTCTATTCGATTAAACGAAGCCATAAAATAAGGAGAAATTAAGAAGGACACAAAAATATGAAGAAAACTGTTGAAAAAACCCTAGTAAAACAAAAATAGCTCTTGAGAGAGTGCCCTTAATCTATTAGTAGAACTCTTTAACCACAATCTACTGTGTCTAAAACTCCTATATCCTTCACTTGAAATACCTCTGCATAGGAACTGAAACCATACCTTAAGTTGATCTGGCGGTCTAGGGGTAAGGTGTCAGACTTCTATGCTGGCGGCCGGGGTTCAATCCTCGGTCCCGGCACAGATTTATCTGATTACCAAACCCTTCCTTCACCTCTGACAAGACATCTTGTGAATGTGGGGAATGCCAGGCCTCCACCGTGGTTCGGATTCCACGTTAAACTGTAGGTCCTCCGTTTCATCTCCCAATCACCCTACCATTACACATTAGCGTAAGTGCGTATAACCCGAACGGTTAGTAAGACGCGGTGCTAATAATAACATACCTTAAGTCACATTGTTAATTTTTCATAGTGACTTATGTATGGTATGGTTTTGTAGACTATTCGATTCAAAATTCTGTAAAAAAAAATCAGTTATTTAACTACATAATTGACTCTTATATAATTTTTTTCAGAATTTTTTTCCTCTATTTAAAATTTAACATCTAAAAATGCATGTTTCCGACTTACGGTATGGTTTCACATGCACTGTCACATAGAATTAATTCAGGGGAATTGTATTTAATACACGATTCGGTGGTCGCATGGTTTAAGGCGCTACTCTAGCAATAGACTCGACTGCTGATGACTGAAAGATCGTGGTTTGATCCCGTCTCTGTGTACTGAGGAAGGTTTATCTTAAACGGTTTCCCAATCTTTCTCCACGAAAATGCTCATACATTTATTATAAATTAAGCCTTCCTAAACCCTAACATATAAGCGTGATTAGTGTACAGGTGTATAACCCAAATGGGTAGTAAAACGTAGTGTTATGGAAAAAAAAATTATACTGGCAAGAGTATTTAAGTTTGGCCAAAAATCTGCAGATACCGCCAATATAAGGATATAACGTTTAAAATATAGACGTTTTAAATATATGTCACTCAACGGTCCAATTACGTGGTATTTTTAGTCTTCAAATAGTTCCACAAAAGAACCAACAAGGCAAGCTTATGGTGGGTTGACTTTACTGGTTTTGACTGGATCATATCGGATCATTCAAGTAGGGAATACTAGAAAAGCATGTAATTAATTAATCTCGGTGCAAACCTATCCAAACTGATCCTATCAAATGACGTGAGGGAGAGGGGTGGGCATATTTAAATATACGCTTTTAAGTTAATTTGAATCGGATTATTCCAGTATATCCAGGCACGAACCAGTAGAGGACCAGTACTTATGGATTGAAGCACAGTGACTTGAGCAGATAAGTATTGTAAATATTGTGACATTAGCCCTCTATTACTGTTTTATTAGTTGAAGAAATGTCTCGGAAACCAAACGTCAAACCAAATTTCCGATACCATTTCGCTCGAGTATAACCCCACGCGGTCCTTTGTACATCCTGTATATTGGATTAGGCCTCAGATGAATCAACTCTAGGGTTTTTATAATGCCAGTTACAGCTTTGAGAAGCAAAACAATTAAAACAAATGATGTCAAGATGTTTAACTAAAAGCACATCAGCAAGAGCTTTTCTCATAGCTTGAGGATGCACTAAACATTCAAGTGCAAACAGATGATGCCCGCCCGGGACCACATAACATGTTCCGACCATTCATTTTAACAACGCTATCCTCAGTGGAGAGATACTCGCAGCAATGGTCACATAGTATGAGGCGTCAGAACCACCAGAGCTAAGCGGGTAGGTTAGGAATCATATCTCTGCTGGGTGTACCGATATTGTATTCCTTATTGTTTTACATCCTCCCTCCACGCGAATGCTGGGTAAGCTTTCTCTTTCAGGGTGAAACTTACTACACGTGATTTATCACTGTGGATTTTCCGTCCCCTTGAGACGTCAGTGCGAGTGAATTTACTCTAAAACTACTCTCTATCCCAATTCCTTCAATTAAATAAATTAATAACCTTGGTATTAACCTTATTAATTAAAAAATCTCACCGATGGACACGCGGATACATTTTTTCAGTCTGTGGTATGGTTTGCTGGTGATGTGATGTTGGGGCTCAAATCCCAATCGGGTGTTCTGAAGGGTTTTTCTCTAAATGGTTTTCCTCTCTCCCTTCGGTACATTTCCACCGTTTCCACTAAGTTCTACCTACCGCATCCCTATTCCATTATCGATTATTATCGAATATCCCAGACAGGTAGCAAAACGTGGAGCACGGAAAAAAATCTCGTAGGGCAACATTTTATATAGATACTTTATTTATGGAGATTAGTTTATCAAGATTTTTGATCTAAATATATTTGCGCTAGTGGCAAAATTTCACGCTAGCATAATATTAATGCATATTTTTTAGCACCGCGTCTTACTACCCGTTTAGGCTATACGCCTATGTACTAATTATGCTAATGGCTTAAGGACTAGGCAGGTTGAATTGAAAAGGAGTACACCCACATTTGCGTGGAGAGTGTGGGAAATTATTTATAGAAAACCACAATCAGTACAACCAACCGGAATTGAACCACGATCTTCCCTCCATAAGCAGTATAGGGTATTGAGATAGTAACGCATTAGACCATTTGGCCACCGAAGGGGGCAATGCAAAGGAGTTATTATTGTAAATTGTTTAATATTAAGTGTTTTATTTATTTTACTTTTAAATATTCATAGCTTACATAGTAGAATTTTATTTGGAAACCTTATTAAATTAATAATTTTAACTATTTTACTTTTGATCAGAAATGAAATATATTTAAAAACAGTCAAGTAAATAAAAGCATGTCTCTGTGGAGATAATATAGATAGGCCAGGAGCTAATTAATTTAGTTTAATAGTTTTTAAACTCATTTCCAAAAGAGATGATGATTTAAAACGAAATATTAATATATAAATTTAACTCTAGTTACTGTACACTTAAAAAAAAATCGGACAAAGCTATTCCTTAACTATAAAACAATATCGTTGGTTGATTAAAATTTATGGCTAGTCAAAACTCAGTGAAAAGAAGCGAAATTACTTTATGGTTCTATCCTGGCACTTGTCTCAAGAATAACAATATCCGTGTGATCGCTAGATAATAGTGATAAGATTACTGAAGTTGATTACAGGACTACACAAGGAGTAATACAATTAATGGGTTAGCGCAGGATTCCATTCATAGTTAATACAATATCTATTCATTAGAATGAACAATGAGAAAACACACATATCTAGTTTAAAATTATAATAACAGTCAACACCTTGTTGAATCAGCGGTTTAATCTGGACATACACCTAGTAAATGTAAAAAATAGAAAAAGTGCAGACTTACATTCCAAACGGTAGCCTTTTCATCTGCAACAATTCTTTCCAGATGAAGTCACTAAGCGTTTTATCTCGGTATGTATAATTCATTAATGAAGTGAAATGTAATTAGCAAGTGATGGGAGAGGTATGCCTCAGGAAGGTCCTATGCCGCAAGGTAAATAAAGAGTGAGGGNGGGGGGAGGGGGGGGAGGGGGGGGAGCGAGACACCGTTTCTTTTCATCAGCAACCGAGAGGAAACATCCGCTCCAAATGCTCGGAAGAGATAACAGATTCAGCCCATTAATGCTGCGAGAAGCTTAAAATCAGAAAGGAAAAAATAACTTTTTTTTATTTTTGTCTTTTTACTAAAATAAATTAACACACTGGTTATTAACGTCTTAATCTATCCGCACTGGTGGCTACGTGGTCTAAAGCGTCAAGATCACAAATTACTGGATCGCCGGTATTCGTTAGGGAAGAGGTTTTTACATGATTATCACTGTGGTTCTCCTGTTCTCTCTCCACGCCAATTCAGATGCACTTCCCCTAAGCTACGCTAATTTCTATCCCTGAGATAAAGTTGTTAATAACGCCTGTGTTGAACGTAATTGTGGTCAAAATAACAGCAACCAACCTGATAGAGTCTACATTGTGGGATGGCTTTCCTTCATTTCTTCAGACAACTGTTAGTGAATTTTATTTTATTTACCACCTGACACTTCATAATAGTAGGTAGAACGTCCGACTACCGAGTTGAGGGTCCCGAATTCGTTTCCTAGCATGGCAGACAAACTTGTGTTTTAATGGGTAGTTGATGGAAGCACGACTGGATGTTGTGTTTGCTATAGAGATAAATTAGTTTTTTTAAGTCGTTATTAAATACTAAATTGAATAGGGAAAATTTAGGTGTTCTGTCTTTCGACAGTTTCGGTGCCTGATCCGAATTGAGTTTTCCGGCATTTCTACAGATGCTTTTTTTTCCCGGATACTGAAACTTCATCTTATTTTCTTGTTTGACGTCATCAACCTGCTATATTTGTGGTCTTCCTGGTCCTTTTTCCCTTCCACTTTGCCTGTCTTGATTTTGCTCAATAATCCTCAATAATTTGATCCATCCAAATGGTCCTTTTACGTTTAATGTGGTAATATAAGGAGCGCGATAAAATGCCAATGGTTTTGCAGTTTTTTGATAAAAACTTTTTTTTGTCAAAATAAATAAAATATTATTGCTTCAATACAAACATACGTAGAGTTTAATTTTCTTTACATGGTGAACCACAAATTTCTTGAATATCTGTCAAGAGTGTTCTGGAATTTAATGACAACTTTATACCCTTCATCTAATGCCACTATGCTTATGACAGATATTAATGAACCGTTGATATCAACATGTAAAGAAAATTAAACTCTGTTTATACTGAAGCAATATTTTATTTATTTGGTCAAAAAAATATTTAGCTATAAAAACTGAAAAAAAAAGCTTGCCTTTTCTACATCCCCACCTTAATCACCGACAAAATGGTTCTATTTTGATTTACACTTCTTCATCCCAATATACAGTAATTGTATTAGGCCATTGATAAACTTTTATTCTTCTTATAGATCAAAATATAAGAGATAAAATAAGTTTGTTTTATTTCAAACTGCTTGAAAAAGTTTGTTTTATTTTCAGCTAGTTAATATACCTCTTCTTTGCAAGGGGAATCTGTGAAGTAGCTTTGTTATTTTTAGTATATAAAACAAACCACAGGGAATAGTAACACATTCTTAAATTATGTTGAAATATTAATTCTTCATTGGATTAAATTGTGATTCAAAATGCAAAAGTAGGCTAAGTCACTATGTCAACATAGAGATATAATATGAATATATTTTAAAATCCAACATTTCATTTGAAGATTAAGTCATAAACTTCTCTATACACTCTATACACGGTTAAAAAAAGAAAGAAATATCACAACATAAATAATTGTTTGTTAAGGGATTATAATTAAATCCAACCAAAAAGCATTATAGCACTTTTTTACACCATTAGCTCCATTTACACATTTTGCCCTTTTTGCACTTTATAGACTTTTTTACACATTTTACCTAAAGAAATAACATTTCAACCCTTTTCGCTTTACTGTCATATTAACCCTTTCCATCTCGATAACGCTTTTTAATATATTTTCTCACAACTCTTTTTGGCCCTTTTACAGCTTTTTAGTATTTATACTCTTTTTGGCCCTTTTACAGCTTTTTAGTATGTCTGCTTTTTATTTCTGTAACTAGTTGTAGACTTTATACCCTTTTTATTCTTTTATGACCAGCCTTTTGCTTTTTTTTTTACAATATTTGCTCAATGTGTGTCATTTTTGACATTTGAGTCAGTTTTGTATATTCTTGCACCATTTGCCCCTTTTGATTAGATTTACTTTTACAATTTATGACCTTTTCACCCTTTTTACATTGCTTACCCGGCTTAATCCATAAGATATATTTAAGAGTAAAAGAGCTAAAAAGGTATAGACGGTTTAAAGGGTAAAAACTGTATAAAGGTCAAAAAGGATATTAAGGGTGTAAAGTGTAGAGGGTAAAAAGTGTAAAAAGGGTATAAAGGGTAAAAAGAGTAAAATGGGTGAAAAAGTTAAAAAGGGTGATAAGAGTAAAAAGGGTGAAAAGAGTAAAAAGGGTGAAAAGAGTAAAAAGGGTGAAAAGAGTAAAAAGGGTGAAAAGAGTAAAAAGGGTGAAAAGAGTAAAAAAGGTGAAAAGAGTAAAAAGGTGAAAAGAGTAAAAAGGGTAAAAAGAGTAAAACCACTTACAGATAGGACAAATATTAATAAATAAAAGCTATTTATTAAGATTAAACTAGAACTTTTAACAAATTAATATTATAATGGCTACATGAGAAGAAGAATTTGTTGTAGATACCAAACTCTTCTTGTTTACGCTTCAAGGCAATCAAACTTCCATGGCCACCTAACCACCTTACAAACTGTATGAAATGTAGTAGTAAATATTTCTCGCTGCGTTAGTATTTATTCATTTTTTTGGTTTTTAATTAATTTAAAAAATTCTAGTTAAATTTTCAAATTTCTGGCTTCGAGGTGCACATGTTCGGGCATATGAGCTACTAAAAATTTAAATTTCAGACATCTGCGTGAGGTAGATATCGTGCCACGCTCATGCTAGACACAAACACTCTTCATTTTATTAATACATATTGTTTGGAAAATATAAAATGTTTAAAACAAATCCGTCAAAAGGTGTATCAATTTACTTTTAAACGTACCACAAAATTTAGTCTTGTTTCAAAAATACATAGTTTTATTTAATTTTTAATTCATTTTAATAATCGTATCAGCTTTCATAGGAATTGTGCATTTAGACAAGTGTTTTTCAATTTTTTTTAGTACCCCTTCACCCGTAGATACTTGGGCAGACCCGAATTGCGCCAGTTATTAAGGGATTAAAAACTGTTTACTAATCCCGGACCCGAATTGCGCCAAGTCAAGTTCAGGTAGTCGTTGAGGGAGGTGGGGGGGATAATACAAACAAAGGCCATCGCAAACAATCTCTCCCCTTAGTAAAGGAATGTAAAAACGCCCTAGGTGCCCCCAACAAGACTTGTAACATTAGTATTGACATCCGTCTGTCCAATACTTATTGTCTCGATAACAGTGACTGTCCCGGTGTATTTTTTTTTCGGGTTTTGTGTGAACTGTAATAATATTAGCGAGAATTATTGATATGGAAAGAATTTATAGTGAAAAAGGTAGTAAAGTTCTGATTGTCTATAATAAATATATGTATCGACAGGTGAATCAATTAAAGTTGACGAGGGAAGAGAGGTGGAGATGCACTAAAAAGGACTGCAAGGCTAAAATATTTACTCTTGATGGTGGAAATATTTTCTCGCGGACTGAAAACGAACACAACCACGAACCACTACTAGATCAAGAGTTGAACAGAAGATCCATTAGCAACGCAGTTAAGAGGAAAGCTGAAGAGATTGAAGTAAGGCCTTCAAAGTTAATCCACACAGAGGTACAGACACAGAAAAAAACTATAAAAACATTGACCCGCAAGGACATTAAATGTATCAGGAATAACATCAACTACACTAAACTAAAAACACTGCCAAAGTTGCCTAAATCTTCCGAAGAAATTCAATTTGCCATAGATTCAATTGAAATAAAAACTATTCAAGACGAAAACTTTTTGTTGAGAAACGAAAAAGAGAAGGGGATCGTGATATTTTCTTGTGACTCGAATCTTGAGTATTTGTGCCAGAATGAAATTGTGTTAATAGATGGAACCTTTGAATACGCACCGAAACATTTTTGTCTTCGTACAAAATTTAAAATCGGTCCAAACTGACACTAACATTCGACTCAACAGTGTAAGAGAAGGTAATGTGCAAAAGACGGATAATAAGTCTAAGTTGAAACAATCATTCATTGAAAAAAAACTTAACAGTTTAGGAATGGAGAAATAGACAAATTAAGCTTAGTGAAGTGTGTGTCCTTCCAAAACTCCTTTGTATGACTTGTTTATATTATGTTTGTTATACTATTATTTATCACACATATAGCTATTATTGACAATGTTTTAAAAACGGAAATTTCACTTTGATATAATATTGTTTGATATTGAGATAAATATAGTTAACTAAATTATATTTTTTGACTTGTGTCCTTCTTACCGCCAGACATAGCATTAATATTTGTTTATGTTCAGAGTTGGCGCAATTCGGGTCCTGTCTTGGGAAGGGGGGTATTGGCGCAATTCGGGTCCGGTCTGGGGGGGCACTTTTAAGCTCTTGGCGCAATTCGGGTCCGAGCTAAGAGAATTGGCGCAATTCGGGAGAGCCCAGATACTTAACTCAAGTGCTCCAAGGGACTAGCTATGGTAAATACAATGATCAGTTAAAGCTATCTTCCATAGCGGTACTATAGTGTTTTAAACTAATTACCTATCTTTATAAGGACGCGTGTTACTTTGATTAAAAGACTTAGAGCATGGTTAAATATATTTTTACATGTCAAAGGAACAACCCTTATAAGTATATTTTGAGCTTAGTATAACTATTACTGCCTTCTCTTGTCACTTAGGTAAAATCTATTGCTAGCTTGGGAGCAAAAAGAGAGAGGAAACTTTCAATGATAATACAAAATTCATATTTAAAGGAAAATACAAAACAAATGAGACCCTTAGGATTATTTCTAAGGACACAATTTTTTATATTAGTTTTAAATCAGGTCAATGTGGATGAAAGTAAAATATGTAGTAATTATTACTCTTAAATAAATTACTGTATGCCACTAGGGGTACGCGTACCTCAGGCTGAGAGCCCCTAAGATACAGCAAGAAAACAGAATGTGGAGAATTTTGAAGAAATGCCACAGAAATAGTCTGGATATAGGAGAAAACCACAATGTAAATTCGGTCAGGATTGCACCCAGAACCTCTGTATAATAGGCCGGCGTGATATTCATCCGCTTATCTCAAAACCAATGACCAAGAAGTCGTCAGGCAAGAAAATATGTGATTCTCCGAAAAAAAATGTGATAAATAATTCAGCTTGCGTGTTGAAAGAAATCAATAAATTGCGCTAACAGAACAACACGCAGACACGATAAAAATAAAAGATAAGTCAATAGACGGGAAAAATATTGTTAAGAGAGGGATTTAAAAAAAGGTTAACTGGTCGCAAAGCAATTTTAGTAGGTGCAACATATTTTTAACGATCTGTTTGCTTGGGAACCAATTATTATACTTATTAACTTAGTCTGAATTATAATAATATTAATAATATGCATTCTGTACAAAGTTTTCGTCGAAACTAGAAGTTGTCCTATAGAAAAATTATATAAATAATCGTAGGTTTGTATAATGTATTTTTCACGTTATTCTTCGCTTTGATACCTCTTTTACTGGAATCTCAGAATTTTTTGCTTCGCGTCTTGGTGTCTTGTTATCCGTACGGACTACTCGTATTTAAAATAATTTCATTGATAACACAGGTAGTATGACTTTAAGAAAGTTATTAGCAACCACAACAAATGTTGGTAAGTAGGGATGAAAAAGGTATATTTAGAGCAAATTTACCCATATTGGCGTGGATTTAGAGCTAAAAACAACTTAGGGGAAAACAACTTCAATATCCCTGATTGGGATTCGAACCCCGACCACTACGCAATCGGCAAACTAGATAAGATGAGCTTGATGCTTAGACCACGTCCCCAACCGATATGGGTTGACGCTATTAATAGAAGTTAGAAATATAATTCTTTCTCAACATAAAAAATTAAATATTTATGAATCGGGTCGAGATTGAACATCGGCTTCGCACACATATACCTGCATCGTGCATCCGTGCAACAAAAAAAGCCGGGAGCTAGAGATCAACGGATGAATTTCCAGATATTTAATAGCCCCCCTCTCATCACATTGTTGATCCCCATGCTTTATCGAGACGATTGAATTGTATCTACTCTAAATGAGCTCCATTCAGACTTTTCTCAAACAAATATAAGATAATATAAAATCTGCATTTGTATCCACTAGAATTATCTGCATCATACCCACCAAAATTCTGCAGTGTATCCACTAGAATTATCTGCATCATACCCACCAAAATTCCGCAGTGTATCCACTAGAATTATCTGCATCATACCCACCAAAATCTTGCATTGTAGCCACTATAATAGGCTCCATCCAGGGGTTTCTCAAATAAACAAATGTAGTAAAAAGTTTGTTTTGTATTTACTATAATTATCTGCATTATACCCACAAAATTCTGCATTGTAGCCACTCGGAATGGACTTCATTCATGCATTTCTCAAATACACAAATGTAGTAAAAATTCTGTTTTGTATTCACTATAATTATCTGAATCGTATCCACAAAATTAAGCACGATATACACTCGGAATGAACATGTCTCAAATAATTAACTTTATTAAAAAGTCTTCATGGTATGTCTGACCATACGTCATAATTTTATTTCTTAAGTCTAATAAACTATTTACGAAATCTTAAAGGTCGATTATACTTCATCATACGTCTGCTAGAAGGCAGCAGATTTATTTTAAATTATTAGTCCACCACACGACTAACAGATGGCCGTCAAAATATTATTACTAGCACCACATCTTACTACCCGTTCTTGTTATACGCACATATGCCAATTTGTAATGGTAAGGTGATTTGTGAGATGAAATGGAGGACCTACAGTTTAACGTGGGATCTAAACCACGGTGGAGACCTGGCATTCCTCACATTCACAAGCTATGATTAATACAAGTCTTGTCAGAGGTGAAGGAAGGGTTTGGCAATCAGTTAAATCTGTGCCGGAACTGAGGATTGAGCCCCGGACACCAGCACAAAAGTCTGACACCTTATCCATACCCCACCAGGGCACCCCAGGTGAAATAAAAAAGACAAGCAATTCAATATTGTGGACTTTAAATTTATAATACAAATTAGTAATGATATCTTAGTTAATTAAAATTTATATAATACAGTATGTAGACATTTTTGTTTTATTAGTGGGTATGAAACCGTTACTGGATTGATTTTTTTTTAACATTTGTAATACACATGAACTAATAAAATGTATTTCAGGGTTTTAACGGAAAATTAAGATTTTATGTTGGCAATCCTAGCTATATTTACCAATTTGTCTTAATATTCGGGGCTAGTATGCGCCGAAGGCGGATTTTTTTTTTTTTTTCCTCTGAGAAATGATATATTTAGTTTTCTAGCACCTAAACACACACAAGATAGGCCAATTTACGATTGTAACAAAACAAATACTGCAAAAAATATATATAAATCATAAAAAACATCAACTTCGTAGGAAGTATCACTGCGCGCGATAGCTTTTTTTGGTGCACAATATTTAAAATGTTTTAAAATTAAACAGGCCCACTAACCTTTCATGTGTGAATAAATCAAAATTTCGATTAAATATTTTTTAAATAATTTTAATAAAAGGAATTTAAGAGCAGAGCCTAATAGAATAGGACTTTGGACTGCGCTGCAATTTGGTGAATTAAAAAATAAAAAATTTCTACGATTTAAAATTTTCTCTCATGATTTGTTTTGTTATAATCGTAAATTTGCTTATGTTGTGTGTAAAGGTGCTAAAAACCATACATTTATCACAAGTTGACCTGAAAAAAAAAATCCCGCCCTCGGCAAACACTAGGGCCGAGTATTCTAGTAAATCTAAGTTGGACTTCTTTAAATTGTCTAATCAATAATATTTTCATAATGAATTAATACATACAACAAAATATGATGAATCTAATGTTGAAAATAAACGATTGTAAATTTTCTAATAATAAAAAAGTAAATAACACTCAGCAAAAGTCACAGGATAAACATTTGGCCATATTGCGTGGCCTTGCCTGAAAAGCATCGATCTTAAACGTGAATCATTTTCCATACACATTTCCTATCTAGTTTGAAAACTAAATAATTCTTGCAGATGAGTAATTATTGCCATATTTTCTTGATTAAAAATATTCTGAACATATTCTAGTGAAATCATAATGAGTTAACCATCACATATGATTATCGATATCAACTGGGCCCTTCCAAATTAAGATAATGAAATGGTATTGAAGATATTTTAGCATGCAATGATACACAACTTTCATTTTGACGTGCAAATAATATTATTCACTATATCCACATTACAAAAAGTAACAATCCATGTGTTGAATGAACACATTTACTAGGTCGGAAAATAAGGGTAGGTCCTGATATCGCTAAAATAAACGAGGCACAATTTCATAATTTTTAGGAGAAAGAATGGTGTGTAATGTTCATGATTGCGGTATTTTAGGGCAATATATTTTTTGGAAAGACGAAAAAACTATTTTGCTAATACTTGAGGTAAATTATTCATACTTGTTACTAACCAGTAACATTTTTAGTAAGAATTAAAAATTAGTAATCGTTCAATTTAAATGTATTTGTTTATATTCTTTACTAAAACTGTTGGTGAATTAATCCTTTTTTTTTAAAGGTTCTACTCCATATTTTTGGAATATAGCTTTGAAGTCATTCCTAATTAAAAAGGTAGTTAATAAGTGCGATCCAATAGCTATAGACCTATTTCTAATATATCATCTGTCCTAAGAATAATGGAAAGAGTTGGTGGGAAGAACAGTTTATTTTATTCAAACATATTTCTTTGCAGCCAACATTCTTATTAAACTATATTATTTGACCCGCCTTGGTAGCATAGTTGGCTAACGCGCTAGTCGTGTTGAGCTCAACTGCTGAGGATGGGGAGATCGAGGTTCGAATCTCGATTGGGTGAACTGAGGGGGGTTTTTCCTAAATGGTTTTCCACTCTCCCTCCACGCAAATTCGGGTTCTACTTCCTCTAATTCAACCTTCCCAATTCCTAATCCATTAGAGTAATTGGTACTTAAAGCGTATAACCCGAACGGGTAGTAAGACGCAGTGCTAAATATTATTATTATATTATTTGTGTTATTTTAAAGAAAATGATAATATATTTTATCAAAAGTTACAACTGCAAATAACATGACTTGATATATGAATATATTAAAATATCTTTTTTGTAACTTTAGTAACTAAGAGACACAAGCTACAGGTAGAGTATATTTTCAACCTGATCCTGATATATATTTTGTTTAAAAATAGTTTCTCCTATGAATATCATACTACAATTATCTAAATCGAATTAAATTTATCATATTAGGACAATAAGGGCTTAGGATTAGGCCAAGCACACTTATTGTCTGTATTGATTTTGTAGACAAAATATAAAATGCTTTAGACCAAAATACTTACTCTGAAGCTCTTTTCATATATTAAAAATAATCCTTTGTCTGAGTAAACCCCGAAGTATTGATATTAAAACTGTTTAATATAGATATCAGAGAGAAGCTACTAGATCTGTTAAAGACTTATTATCTATGTCAATTAGATTTTTTTAATTTTGTATATTTTAATAACAAAGTTAAATATTTTAAATTACACAAGAAATGGCAGGGAGTGATAAGCATATCAACTTTTTTTCCCTCTCTCCCCATCTTACTACTTGTCCAAGCTATTTATGTGTATTCACACACATGGTGTAGAGATGATGAAGGTAGAACTTAGTATCCATGTACCCGTATTTTAGTGGCGGTAGAGTGAAACAATTTAGGAAAAAAACACGCTCGTCTCTCACTAAACCCTCTAAAAATTCAAAATATGACCTCTCCATCACTGGAAAACCAGACAGTATGAGCTTGACGCCAAGTCCACAGGCCCACCGATGCGAGTCTCTCCACCTTGTAGAGCTCGATGCGTTTGTATTCCTGCTAAGCTTAAAACATTGATACAACAAAAGCAGGTGAACCATATATGTACTAACTACAGAATGAAATCATTTCTCACTTAAAACATCAAGAGCCTGACACATAGTAGTGATAAATGACTTATATGAAGTGAATATATTATAAAAGGGCTAGAGACACGCTGTATAACAATTTAAATTTCAAAGTGAATAACAAAGGAGTAAAACTGTAGTCGACTGAAATACATTTTTTGTGAAATTTCGGAATGTTTGATTTTGTTATTCGCATTCTAAAGGAGAAAATATACATTCTACCATCGATGTAAAAACCGTGCAACAACCAACACAGTGATATAGATACAATTTTTTTTAAAGTGAGTGTAAACCTGGACACATAAATATTACTTATATTTATTATATATATAAACCCATAATCACGCCATTCCCTTATGGGGTAGGCAAGAAACTTTGCATATAGCTCAAATAACAGCTCTGTACTTAATCCGTCCTCACTAACTTTCTACACACCTCCCTATCAACAACATCCATTCCCCGAGTCATACATGCTCTTTTATTCTTAAAACTCTTAATCTTTCTCTCTATCAAACCCTCTTACACAACGTTTAGCCACGTCTTACATGGCCTACCCCTTCCTTTTAATTCACACACTCTACCTTCATATAGTTTCTTCGTCACTTAAGCCACACAACACCCCTCCAGTACAGACTCTGTCCATTAGGAGTTTTTCCAAATATATTTCTTAGATATCTTATTCCAGCATGCTTATATTTGTTTAATGATGATTTTAGTTTTTACAGGAATTTGAACACTAACACCAATTGCAATAGTAATAAGTAAATAAATTGATACGTATCAAGAAAGATGCACCAGCCAATATAAGAATATTTATTTATTTTGGGTACTGTCTTGAAGAGAATGTAGATCCTCTGTACAATTGTTACACATAGTTTTTAAGGCACGATACAGTTAAGCCCAAATCTTTTGCGACACGCCGTTTTGTTTTAGGTATGCACCACGGCAGCAGAAAATGAACTACCCACATAGTCTGTGTGTAGCGTAAATCATAGTTAGAAAAGTATAATATATACTAATTTTCTCCTGAAGTAACTTCTAGTTTCCAATAATTAAGATTAAAGGTTTCTTTCTGTGCCCACTTCAACACTTGTAAATAGTTCGTCAAACCACTAGTAATTTAGGAAAACCATAATTATAGTTTCATGAAAACACTTGATTTTGTCAAATGGATTAAAAAATATTAACAAGTACGAGTAAGAAATGCGAGTTATTAAGAAGATTTTGAAACCAAAGTTTGCAATACTGAACCACAAATTAATACATAATTGTAAAGTGGTATAGCCGATAATTTATATCATGAATAGGCACATAACTATGGTTAAAGGGTGTTTTGATGGTTGGCCAAAACCGTGCTTAAATATTAACTAGTATTATAATGAGATAAAATGTCCCTTTAAAAACATTTAATGAAACACAAAGGTATCCATAACTGTAATGACCATTTTTGGGTGTACCAAAGCTTGCCTAGTTATGTTATAACAATAGTGAAATGTAGGCTTAGTTTACGATATAAACATTATTAAAGCTTACTAATTGACTATCACTAGTTGATTAAATTTATATCAATACCTAATAGGTTATATATAAATATGTACATTTGCATTTGAAATATGGTTAAAGCAACCTCTCTTGCTATGAAGAGTTGATACAATCTTCCCAATATCGATTCCATGCCCTCGTTTTTTTAAACCTGAATCGATACAATACCCCTTAATTTAGATCGACTCAGATAATAGATTCAAGACCTATGAATTGAGCATCCCTAATATCAATCACCTAGATAATACAACCACTTTGTGGACCACCACTTACCACCCGTCCGGACTATCCATACTTAGTTACTTACACCTATGGATTAGGGATGAGGGAGGTATAATCTATCAACCTTTTTATAGATAGGGGTAAACTATTTAGAAAAAAACACCTATGATACCAACCTCTCAGTCACAAGAAGACAAGACTATTGGGAGAATAACACCTTAGACCATTCGACCCCCAATGTGGCTAGTATATTACAACTTAGTAGAAAAGTAAAATGAGAGTGGAGATTAAGTAAACATGTGGCAGAGATATCTCTCAGAGATAGTGTGAAAACGCTGCATTGTGAGGGGGAAAAAAATCCTCTCTCTCAGTGGGGAATAAAACTCCTTTCAGACTGCTAAGAGTCCGCCACACTAACCGTGCGGTTCACATTAAGCCAAAAAAAAAAAATGATTTAGAGAACCTTAACACACAAATAAAACGAAAACAAACTATTTTTTAAGATAAACTTTCATCAAGTTGGAAATATACTCTGTTCTATCTTTAGTGTGAGGTCAACGACCGCCACAGAAATAATTTCCTATAGCGAAGGGGAAATAGTTAACTCAAACCAGACCTTTAGAAACAATCCTCTCATAATAATATAGATCTTAGTTAATAGTTTTAGTGCATATTCTATATCATGATAAAAACTATTGTGTATTTGGATTAGTGCGTCAACGTGACTGAGTGGTTAGTAATTACGACTATACTCTGTGACGAGCTTTGAGGGAGATAAGTTTTATTGGTGGAATGTTATCTTCATTTCACTTTCTCTCAACCCCTCGGAGAGAGAAGTATTGTGATAGTCAAAAAAATTGAACAAGATTTTTATAAATGCCGACGTTTCATGACCCCCTGAAAACGAAAAAGTTGTTTTTGCGTTGCCGTCTATCCGTATCTCCAACTAGATTAAAAACCATTTTACCGATTGGGCTGACTTAGTATCTAGGGTCTTTAAAAGGTTCCACCGAAGGGTTTTTTGAATTCTATATCTAACCCTAAAATTAAGGGTGAAATTAAAAGTTTAGTGTGGCCTAAACAATCCTGCATATTTTTTTACTATGAATACTAAACCCTATAAATATGGGCCATAATATTTTCTTTAAAACCCCTACACTCATTTATTCAAAATAAATGTATTTTACCCGCATCGGTGTAACTCTCACAATAGACTGTAGACTGTAGATGACAAGAATATCGGGGTTTGACTCCCAGTCGAGTGATTTGAGGATAGTGTTCTGGTAAAAATCTAAATTTAACCTCCCATACCTAGTTCATTAACGTAATTAGTACAAATGCTATTAACCTGGAAATGTAGTAAAATGCGGTTATAAAAAAATATATTCTTTTTTTTTCTTTGGAAGACTCCAACGGAAATCGCTGTTTAATTCGCTAATGTTTGACAACTTGTTTATCTTCTGCGCATGCGTCTACACTTATACATCACTGAGAGCTATAAGTTGCGCTGCTACCAAATCCCTCTCAAGTTTTCATGAAAGCTAATTGTTTTGCCAATAGCCGCAATTAGAGTTGGCCGTTCACACGGTAAGTAATAATTTACTTGTTATGAATTCAATACTTAAAACATCCCCCGTGTGCACTCAGCATAAAAACTAGTACAAATAAAAGTAGGAAAAAAATAAGCCAGTGTTTAATAAGATGCGTATGAAAATACTTTTGACTATAAATCCGTCCTTGGCATAATTCCTCACGCATGATAGTTTTATTTTAATTAACATGAAACATCAAAGAGTTATAAACAGATCAATCCAAGGGATAAAGAGGATACTTTGGAGCAATAGCATCCTCATCAGCTTCAAAAGAAGATGTGTAAACCACAGAGGTAAATCCCTCCTTTCCCCTATAATATCCTACCAAGACCTTCCTACTCGACAATGACCAAGCACTACGCTAATCTAGTACACAAGTTCGCTTAGAGAATACTTATAAAACTAACAATATCTCGTTTGACACCTTAGCTTAGCCGGTAGAGTAAGCTAAGGATCCTAAGTTTGATTCCCGGTATTGCTAAAAAAATAATATATTAACGCCCATGGCCTGCTTTTATATATATATATATATATATATACTATTAGGCTGTAACATATATATATGTACACACACATTCTCTGAGATTGCCTCTTCTCTTGACCATTTGACGAAATGGGAAAACATTGCATTAACTTAATTGGAACTTGTTATACTATCTACTACAAGCTTAACTGAAACTCGTGTTAAGATATTATAATAAACTAGCCAAATCTGACTTATCCTAACCTTCCACTCTAAACTGATTAAAAGTTAAATCAACTTAAGGACCAAATATGTTTTTCACTTGTCCATTTCCCGGACCGGGCAAAAAATCGTCCAGGTCATTAAGTGGATAAGGATTAAAGCTGCCCAATTAATGAAATAGTCTGTTAATTAACTGGGCAACACAAGCGCTGCTCAGTTCATAAACTGGAATATTTTTTCCCCAATTTGTGAAATAGTCAGAAATTTATCCGATTTATGAACTTGGCAAATTAACGAATGGGGTGTTCATTTATATATATGTGCGTGTTGATGAAATGTGATGAATTAATGGCTGGGGGCTGGATGTTGTGTTTATTCTAGACTTAGGTTATTTTATGAGTCGTGTGCTGATATAATCAGTCAGTTCAGAAAGTGCGCGTTAAATACTTCAAATAAAAATAATTGTTTATAGGTTGTGTGTTAAATAGTCAGTTGGCTCAGAAATTGAAAGCGTTATATAATTTATTATATTTCAAACTAAAAAAAAACTTTTTCGTGAGTTAAGCCAGCTCTTACGTCACTAATAACTGTGAAATGAAGGAGGAGTGCAGCCTTCATGGTGCGGTCATTCTGTTTAACAGCCATGGTTTGAATACGTTGTTTTTTGGAATAATTCCAGAATATCCTAAAAATACTTATAATTACTGATAACAGGATATATATGTAAAACTAAATGAAATTGGCGTGTAAATGTAACCAAAGGCATTTTTTCTCTCTATTTTTTAGAGTCTCTGGTTCTGTTGAAAACCACATGAGCTTATATCATCAAGAAACATCTGTTTACACTCACAATTTTAGCGTGAAATTTACTCCGCTTTATTTTTACTATTTATAGCCCGAACAATTACGGAACTGTGGTTGTTTGCGCTAAGACTCTCTTAAAATGTTTTTTTCCTGTCATGTCAGATAGTCGTTTTGTTTACAGATTCAAATCATATCATTACTTTAACCTTAGAGACTGCAATTTGACCTCAACCTGCTGCAAAGGAAACGCCTTTCCTCCAAGGTGTTTCATAGCTCTATCAAACGTTGGTGCAGTCAGTTAAATATAAACCCTTCTCTTATTTTCTTAGGACGAATATTATAAGTAATTGACGGCCATCCAAACATTAAACACAAACTCGCACCAGTGTCCACGTGGTCTAAGGCGTTAGACTAGCACGAGACTGAGTTGACGGTGACGTAGAGGTAAAGATTGGATTTTTGACCGGGACACTTAGGAGAGTATTTCTTTTACAATTAAATTTGTTACTTTTTTCCCCATACTCTCCACTCCGATGCAGGAGCCCTTTCCTTTATTACTATCATCCCTATCTTTACTTCTTATCTTGAACCTTAATAACTTAGGTTATACCCACATTGGTGGGCACATGGATTAAACGTCAAGCTCATCTAGTTTAGTTTTCTGATGACGTATATGCATGTGTTCAAATCCCAGCCGAGTGTACAAAGGATGTTTTTTTTCTTGAAGCAGTTCTCACTCTCCCTACACAAAAACTAGGGCACATTTCCTTTAATTTTTATCTTCCTCATCTCCAAAACAATTAATTAAAAAAACACTTAGGTGGTCGTATGGTCTAAGGCGCTACTCTCACAGTAGACTATAATGCTGATAACACAGAGATCAAAGTTCGAATCTAGGTCGGGTGTACAGAAAGTGGTTTATTAAAAATGGTTTCCCCCACTCCCTCCAAGCAAATGCGGATAAACTTCCGCTAAATATAACCTTCATAATCCCTAAAACCATTAGTGTCATTAATACATAAACGTATAACCCGAACGCTAAGCAAGACGCGATGCTAAAAATAAAATCACCCTTAGTGCTAAGTTTTTCTGTAACTAGTTAAGCCAATTTGTAAGTTTTCTAGTGGTGTATCCATGTGTTAAAATAATGGACACTAATTAATTTAATCTCATCATCGTAATTAAAGATTAATACTTTTTTATTTTAGCTAAAATAGCAAACATTATCTTGAATACTTTTCCTAACTTATATAAACTTTTTTATTTTCACTTGTCAGAGTTTGTTTGATGGAAGAAGTTTGTAAAAGAAAAATAAGAAAAATCGACAGCGAGTTCACTGCTTCAGCTTGATTAATAGTCCAAACTTCACCAGGCGCACGCGCGCGCGCGCACACACACACACACACACACACACACACACACACA
>CABEEJ010001235.1:15165-40484 GCA_901482245.1 Timema douglasi | reverse complement strand
ACACACACACACACACACACACACACACGTGTACATACAATAATTTGAACAGGAAACCCATAAATCTTGACCTGCACCTGCACGCCCGTCAGCTTCCATCAAGTTTCATATAAAGGTCACGGATTCGATTCTAACAGGGATATTTTTTGAATAAAATAACGTTAATAATGTTTGATACCTTGGCTCCATCGGTAAAGCGTGTGTGTTTATAAAGAAAGAGGTTCTAAATTCGAATCCAATTAAAGGCATAAATGTATCACTTTAAAATCGGGTTGTGTTATAGGCCGAACTACTAACTGGTAAGTTGTCATCATGGGGTTTAGTTGGTTATATAAAATAATTAAAATAAGATATGCCACCACGAGTAAAAACATGAAGTGGAATAAATAAACACTCATTTAGGTGGTCGCATAGTATAAGTCGTCTCTCTTGAAATAGACTGGTGGTCATTGAATGGGAGATACGGGTTTGAATCTCGGTCGGGTGTACCGAGATTTCCACTTTTCCTTCACTCAAATGATATTGATGAAGCAGATAATTAATTACTTATTTAGTATGATAAATATACTTTACCTCCAAACAAACGTTCTAAACAAATTAGATTAAATAACTAAAGAAATTGTAATTACATCTATCACTACATTTTTATAAGTAAAATAATAATAATTTCTCTCTACCCGCCACGGTGGCGTAGTTGGCTAACGCGCTAGTCATGTTGAGCTTGACTGCTGAGGACGGGGAGCTCGAGGTTCGAATCTCGGTCGGGTGAACTGGGGTGTTTTTTCCTAAATGGTTTTCCACTCTCCCTCAACGCAAATGCGGGTTCACTTCCTCTAATTAAACCTTCCCAATTCCTAATTCATTAGCGTAATTAGTACTTAAAGCGTATAACCCGAACGGGTAGTAAGACGGGGTGATAAATATTATTATTATAATAATTCCTCTACATTCAATCTTTCTCCTCCCTAGCCCATATCGTTTAACCTGAATGGTTATTAGCACGTGGTGCTAAAAAAAAAGCATGATATTTACTGTATGTACACAAGTGTTATCTTCAAACGACAAACAAACTTAAAATATGACAGCAAGAGCAATAATATATGCCAGTAGTCTAATATTGATACAGTGCTGATAGGAATAAACAAGCAAGCTGTTTAGCTTAGGTATTACTGTAAGTGGGCTACGTATTCGAGGTGGGACTGTACGAAGACAAAATCTTCCACAAATATGACATTATTTTAGGAACTTACAGTTGAGATCGAACTATAGTTCGCTAAGCTTGAAGTCTAGCTCTGATCCTAAGGCGACAAGGAAGAGCTAGAAAGCTAGGTTTAGATTAATGGCAACTTGGATGGTTTAATAAAGGGGTAATACAAATTGGAGCCATGATGTAGTGTTAAGGAAGGCCTATTGCATGTATTGGGAACCTTTGTTTGATTTAATTTTGTATCTAATAGTGAAGGAATTAAAATGTAGGTATACAAACTCCTTACAGTAGGCTAAGATGCTTGGTGATGTATTCTATTCTAGGTAAGAGTAGATTATGCCTCGATTTTCTTACAAATGGACATTTGAAGAAACTTTTAGAAAATACAAACCTAATACTTGCTGTCAATATTGATAACATTTCACTCTATTATTAGTATTATTTGGTATGTATTGGTAATTTCTATCAAATGTGACAGCTGCATATCACATAATATAACGTATGAAAACGTGAAAGTAGATCTATTAGTAGTAAGTTTTTTATATCTGTCAAATGTCATTCAGTAAAAAAAAGTTATAAATAAATTTGTATTGGACATCCATACAAATATATTTATACCTAGTTATCCTTATAAAAATATTAATTACGATGGACTTTATGAAATATTCTTTAAATATATATCAGCTAATACAAACTAAGATTAATTGCATAACAGTTTTAAATAAAGTTTAAACAGCTATTTTTTTAAAAGGTTCTAAATATAATAATCGCTTTATAATGTTTTTTTTAAAATTCCGACTAAGAAACTTTCGAAACACACGACTAAAAACAATCAGAGTTTGAAAAAAAATTATATCACACCATAAAGCACTTATTTAAATTTTTTTAACAATTTAAATTAATGTGAAACTATAAAACACAAATCTGTATAGTATAACAAAAACAAATATGCACAATGATGGGCACATGGCAAAAGGCGTCAGTCTGGTTTTACCTAGTTTGCTGGTGATGTTCAAGGTACAGTCGGGTGTAATGACATTTTTTTCCTAAATGATTTCCTGCGCGTTCGGGCAGTCGAGTATAGCAAACATTTTATTCCCTTCTAACGCTTACTTTTAATCCCTTTAAATGTTCGCAGGCCCACAGCTCTTTTTTTTTTAATCATTTAAAAATAATTTAAACGTTTATATTATATTTTATATTATTCTAATATTACTTGTACTAATAGGTATTAAATATTGTCAGATTTTTTTTTTTGTGCATCGCTTCTTATAACCCGTTCTGGTGATTAGACTATTTACATAATTAGGTGAAGGAAGAGTAATGTTAGATTTAGGAAAAATGCATCTGAATTTTTTGGAGAAGTGAAAAACCATTCAGGGACAAAAAACGAAGTACACTTTATCGGAATTTGAACTTTGATCTCCTAGTTATCGGCAATCCAGTCAAGTGCATTTGACTTCTCCATTAAAATAATAACTTAAATTAAAGTAGGTGACCTGGCGGTCTAGGGGTAAGGTGTCAGACTTCTGTGCTGGCGGCCGGGGTTCAATCCNAGATTTATCTGATTACCAAACCCTTCCTTCACCTCTGACAAGACATCTTGTGAATGTGGGGAATGCCAGGTCTCCACCGTGGTTCGGATTCCACGTTAAACTGTAGGTCCTCCATTTCATCTCACAATCACCCTACCATTACACATTAGCGTAAGTGCGTATAACCCGAACGGGTAGTAAGACGCGGTGCTAATAATAATAATAATAATAATAATAACTTAAATTAAAATTGTGCTTTTACTTAACTGTAAGTATACAAAGAGATGACACCCACATCGATGACCAGGCAGTCTATGTTGTGATAAACTGTATTTACGTTGATGACTAGGTTGAGGTTCACATCTCAACCGGTTACACTGGGAGGTGGTTTTTTCAAGCATAACTTTCCATCAACTGTTTGCGCTAATGTGATGGAATTTTTTTCTAAGCATTAATCCTCATTCCTGACCCTTAGTTTAAGTTCTTACTAACACTTGTGTTGAATGTAAACAGTTAAAAAAACTAAAATTATCACTAAAGCCATCAATAACTTAGAAACCAGATATCAAATATTTATTGAGCACTATTATTCATCCATAAAGTGATATCAAAATTATCAGTTGCTTCTAGATGTCAAGAGTAGGCCCTATGTTAGATTTGGTTTAGTACAAGTCACAAAAATTGGCCGGTGCTAAATTTAATCTTGATTTAAAAGCCAGATAATTTTCGTAATAATAACTGCACTTAGAAGTTTTGGGCTCAAAATCAACAGCGGAAATTTAAAAACTTAAAAAAAATAATTCAAAATACCAATGATTTAAAAGTGATTTAAAAAAAAATTGTTTCTGCTATCTTTGTGGAAGGTCGTTTAATCCAAACGAACCAATGAAACCAAAAAAATAAAATGGTAATACACACAGTTTTAGGAAAACTCTTCGTTTTGACCCATTATAAAACTACAAAAATGTTATGTAAGCTTACTATAAATTCAATGGTTTTAGAGAAATACAACATCCAAGACAAGCCACTATGAACATATTTTTCATTAAATGGTTAATTTTGAGTCATAGCAAAAAATGGGACTTTCGGATACCTCAAATTCTTAGTGATATTAAAAATTAAAGGATTTTGTAAAATATTGGATTTGAGATTCTAAATAAATAAATAAATAAAATAAAGATTTTTAGTTAGATTTTGTTTTAGAGCTCTTATTATTTTAGCTCATCATAATTTTAGGAAACACCTAAAAATCAGATCCCAGAATATAAGTTTATCAGCGTACTGAATGCTATAATTAATGAATTTATTATCACAAAAATGGTTAGCATTTATTTCATATATATATTTTTTTCATAGTTAAGTAGGCCTCTTAGGCTTACTATGTTTTCTAAGATTCGGATTAGAAATTTGTAGATAAAATGAAAATTGGATCCGTGGCTACGGTCCTTCTCTGAATTCATAACAAACTCAAAGTTAGTACATAGATGTTTTTTTATCTCGTACTGGAGTGATAATTAGTGAATCAATCTATTTATCTAATGAAGAAGAGAATAATGATTTAGGGATGAATGCACTTGTATTTGACAGGATTGAGGATACCCGCCTCGGTGGCGTAGTTGGCTAATGCCCTAGTTTTGTGTTGAACTAGATTGCCGAGGTTGGGGAGATCGAGGTTGGAATCTTGGTAGTTTTTCCTAAATGGTTTTCCACTCTCCCTCCACGCAAATGCGGGTTCACTTCCTCTAACTAAACCTTCCCAATTCCTAATCCATTAGCGTAATTAGTACTTAATGCTTATAACCCGAACGGGTAGTAAGACGCGATGCTAAATATTAATAAAAGATAAAGGTCAGTGACACTGCGTGCTATTTACCTCCATATGAATATCGAGGTGGTTTCCGAAAACTCACCCTCCTAGCTCCGTTTTCGTGCGACACTTGCCCGATACAAAGGCTTGGTAATAAAACGTAGGCGAGACATTTAACAAAACAAACTCACAACGGTAGACACGTGGAAAAAGGCATCAGTATCATCTAGACTAGTTGGCTAATAATGGGGAGGTTATAATTAGAAACTCAGTTGTGTCTCTTAAGAATCTTCCTTAGGTGTTTTTCCCCTCTCGTTGGAATTATGAATACATTTACTTTAAATTTTACTGTACACATTATTACCCATTATTGAAAAAAAAAAATTGAGCTATTATAATCCGTAGCACAACTTCCTTCGGAGGGAAGTAAACCACCGATCCAATATCGATTGCGGCATACAAAAGAACCCTGTAAGGTATGTGAAAATATCTGTCCCAGAAAAATTGGTAGGTCCTTTCTCTTTCGATCATAGAAATGATCGTCTCGTGTACTGATATGATCAATCGGCTCTGTAAGTGCACGTTAAATACCTCAAATAAATATATGCGCAAAAGTGGATATTTTGGATGGCTAGTAATCTTGTAATATGGTAAAAATAAAACTCTTCCAAAAGGATAGCAAGCCTTTTCCCATGATAAGCAACACTTATACCATGTAGGTTTTAATTAATCTGTCAAGAGTTTAAATGAGGCCTTTTAACGTGCTGGCGGCCGGGGTTCAATCCCAGATCCCGGCATAGGATTACTAAACCCTTCCTTCACCTCTGACAAGACATCTTGTGAATGTGGGGAATGCCAGGCCTCCACCGTGGTTCGGATTCCACGTTAAACTGTAGGTCCTCCATTTCGTCTCACAATCACCCTACCATTACACATTAGTGTAAGTGCGTATAACCCGAACGGGTAGTAAGACGCGGTTCTAATAATAATAATAATAATAATAATAATAATAAAACATATTCAGGTGTCTTTTTTCTGAAATTTTCGATTACTTTAACAATGAGTTTAATAACCCCACTTATAAAAGTTAAAATTAAATTCATCATATAAATCAACCAAATATCTTTGCATAGTATATTCGATTTTTCGTTGCTAGTTAAGAAGTATTTTTAAAAATTAAAACGGTATGGGTTTACTTAAACTTGGTTCTGTCCAATTCAAAAATAAATGAGAGAAAACCTGTTTATAATAATTTTAATAACGAAATATTTGTATAAAATTTTTTTTAATGGTTCATTTTCTAATGTAAATATTACATTTATTCATAAAGTGGTTTTGCAATATTTTTCTTAAGTATTTAGAGAAAATTAAAAAATAATTTGATTTTAAATACACATACATTATCAACTAATAACAAACTATCAACCCATTCTTTTGTTTTACTGGTTGGGAGACTGATTGTTAAACCAAAGTACATTGATTAGATTCCCCAAGCACTTAATATAATTGACTCATTTTCTCAGATGGTGCAATTTTTACAGACACTAATGGTTGAGCGATAAGGCTAATAGTTCATTTTTATCATAAGGGTTTTAAATTTTCAGGAGATTTTTACACCTCAGTGATAAGTTATCACCTAACGTTTCTTTCTGACTGTAATGGATTGAAAACAATATAAACAAACTTTTGCCCCCCTCCTCCCCCTATAAAGTTTTCCCCTAAAACTCAAACAAGAAATACCATACTTAGGCTTGAAGGTTAAGCCTTTTGGTCTCGTCCTTGTGGATGAGTGGCTAAGAAACACCATCCTTAGGTTAAAGGTGTCTTGGTCAGTGCCAGCTGATGCATAGAATAATATAATAGCTGTACATGTGGTACTATATATATATTTAAGTTAAATTATTATTATTATTAGCACCGCGTCTTACTACCCGTTCGTGTTATACGCACTTACGCTAATGTATAATAGTAGGGTGATTGTGAGATGAAATGGAGGACCTACAGTTTAACGTGGAATCCGAAACACGGTGGAGGCCTGGCATTCCTCACATTCACAAGATGTCTTGTCAGAGGTGAAGGAAGGGTTTGGTAATCAGATAAATCTGTGCCGGGACAGAGGATTGAACCCCGGCCGCCAGCATAGAAGTCTGACACCTTACCCCTAGACCGCCAAGGTTAAATTAATTACCTATTTGACTACAGGTTCTAGATTTTGTTGGTTGGAAAATAGTACTCAGCTATAATCCTTTGGTAAAAGCTACACTAAAATAACTAGATTTTTTAAACTCATCGGTGAACACACAGATTAAGTAGCCGGTCTCACCTGGTCTGGTTTGCTGGTGAAGGAAGGAGTTTGAATCCCATTAAGGTGTACTCAGGATGATTATTTCCAAGTGGCTTTCTCTTCAGGAAAATGTTGGTACATTTATTCTAAACTGAGTAGTCCTCATAACCACCCACTTATTATAGTTAAATGCGTATTGTCCGAACGGAAAGAAATGAGGTGTAAGAAAAAGTTGTATCGACTTGTAAGAGTAACTTGTCTAACTTATTATTTTAGTCGGTAGCACGTGAGTCTACTGAACTGAGGGGTCCAGGTGTGATCCTAGCTTGGCCTGAAAAAACAAAATCGGTGAAATTGGAGCTTCCTCTTTCACGGTGATGAATGAATGGAAGAGGGATATTGTTTGTACAAGCTAGTTTGTAAACTGAATTCTGGAATAATCAATCGGCTCAGAAAGAACACGTTGGACACTATATACAAATAAAGTCTTACCTTGTAGAGGTACTGGTCAAACATTCGGCATACGTCTACATCACTGCCCATGCAGTAGGTAGCCTCCATAGTCTCACAAGGCCCGAAGAGGAGAGGGTAGGTAGACCCGTAGAAAGCTGCCGCTGGTTCTTCCACTATGATAGCTTCTTTATTATTACAACGAGCGTTTCAAACGGGGGACAAAAATACAACCTTAAGACTGGATACAACGATAAAGTAGTCGTGGTGGGACCCGATAACAACAAAACTAAGATGTATTTTATTTTGCCAGACTATAAAAAAAACCGAAATGAAAAAAACTAATCACTTTGTTACTTTATCCAAAACTTAGAAACTTTTCACACCTCAATTATTCTTTGAATTGAATTCACTGATTGAAAAAACACGTTTCTATTGATTGTATTTAGTTTCTAATATAATACACACAATATTCTGATCTAGGATAGTATTTAAGTTGTTTACTATTTAGTGTCACTAATATTGTCGTGTTCATAGTTTGGTTTTTTCTGAAATACAGTATTTTCTTACTATGTAAATCCTTTAAATAAAATTATTTCAGTAATTAATGACTTCCACACGACTAGTTTACGCAACACATGTAAGTAAATAGTCACAGTTTTGTATGTGTTCTATTTTCAAAATGCACTTGTCAACACGTTCTTTTGTTTATGAAACGTCAAACTTATCCGTAAACGTACTTTGTTTTATTTGACTCCTTGTGGAAAACAAACGACGGTCGTCTCGCACGGGAGATAGAACTATAGAATGAATAAGGGATATACAGTATTTTTGTTTTTTTTTCACAGTGCCAATAAAACGGGCTTGCCAACTGCTTACCACACGCAGACGAGATGTTGTCCCAACCACGCCGGACTAGCAAATAGTCCCAACTCTCACCGAGGTGGTTACACTTCAATTCGGGGCGATCCCCTCCCCTTTTACCCCTCCGTATTCTGCTCTCCACCTTCCCCTTCACAAAACTGACAAAGAGAGGTACACGTATATATACATATATAAAAACACTAACTCCTCTTTTATTTACCCCTTCCAATGTTGCGCATAACTATCATGAAAACGAGACCGTCCCGCGCCGAATTCAATCTCCATATTAAAAAACATATTTATAACAAGGGTGTAGGGTTGAGAGATTTTTTAAAAAAACTTTTCTTTCTTTCTTTGGAACAGAGAAAATCCATCTTTCTACTTTATAACTTTCCATACATTATAATTTTATGAGAAAATAAAATTGGTTGAAACTACTTAATACGTTAATATATTCCACCTTTATTTCAAACATGATGAATTTTGTAATTTCAAAATCATTCGATTATTTTCAAGCTTCATTAGCAAGGACCATAAAACTTATTTCCCAATGCCCTTTTTGCTCATCTTCCCAAATCCATTTAGTATTTAATTAAACTTGATTGGGTAAAAACATTTTGAAACGATTACATTATCGTGCTAGAAGCTATTAACCATACAGCACGCATCCCTACACAATAATTACCTAGTTGAGAAAGATAGAAATAATTATGTTATATTTATGAGTTTCATCTAAACTAATATTTTTCTAGCCCCTAGAATAAAATATTTCAGATACATTTCTTAGAGAAATTATGACTATGACTAGAAATACAGGTTCTCAAAATCTCAAATTATGTTAGATCGTTTTAGCGCCATTATTCCATTTACAATAATTCTTGAATTATATTTTTTACTCCTGCATACTACTACCCGTTCGGGCTATATGCATATGTATAAATTACGTTAATGTGTTAGGGCTGAGGAAGGTTCAATTTAGTGGAATTGTATCCGCATTTGCGTGTAATTAGAGTGGAACACTCGTAGCAGAAACCATCCTTAGTACACACAACCGGGGGTTTAACCCCAACGTCTTCGTTATCGGTAGTACAGTCTATTGCAAGAATTACGACTTAGACCATTCGACCACTGACGAGGGTAATTCTACAAAATAACTTTTAATTTAAACACATTGAGAATATTTTATTACAAATATGGCTTTGAAATAGAAACCTTGCCCGCCAAAGTAAATAAAAATAGTTCTCCAGTACAAACATAGAGTTAAGTTTTCTTCACATGGTGATATCAATAGTTCTTTAATATATGTCATGAGCAAAGTGGCATTAGATGACAAACTTTTTAAATTAATAGAAATATCTTTCATCAAATTCCAGGACACCCTTGACAGATATTCAAGAACTATTCAGGCCATTATGTGAGGAAAATAAAACTCTATATTTGTACTGAAGCAATATTTGATTTATTTTGACCAAAAAAAGTTTTGCTACTAAAACTTCAAAAACACTTGAGTTTTTCTCACGTTCCCTACATCCCCACCTTAAGGAAAAAATGGAGGATCTGGTTAACTAAAAAAATGTTTGATCCCTGGTATTACATTATTATATTAAATACGAAGCCTTTAGATCTCAAAGTCAGTTTATAAACAGTGTTATATAATACAATCGTGCATTGTCAGTTTATAAAATAAGTTTTAAATTAATTTATAATAGATCAAATATGAAAATAAAGCTCATTATTTAATACGTAACCTTTAGGAGGTGTTTTATAATATAATTATTATTATTAGCACCGCGTCTTACTACCCGTTCGGGTTATACAAACTTACGTTAATGTGTACTGTTAGGGTGATTCTGAGATGAAATGGAGGACCTACAGTTTAACGTGGAATCCGAACCACGGTGGAGGCCTGGCATTCCCCACATTCACAAGATGTCTTGTCAGAGGTGAAGGAAGGGTTTGGTAATCAGATAAATCTGTGCCGGGACCGAGGATTGAACCCCAGCCGCCAGCATAGAAGTCTGACACCTTACCCCTAGACCACCAGGTCACCTTTATAATATATTATTTATACTGATAAATCATATTATAATGACGTAGATTTTTTTCACTACACCTTACTACCCATTCGATCTAATCCGTATGTAATTTCGCTAATAAGATAGGAGTTTATAAGACAACATTCAGAGAACATGTCACCACATTTTCGTGGAGGAAGAGTGGTAAACCATTTAAGAAAAAAAATAACTTCAGTACACTCGAATGAGATTCAAAACATGGACTGTCACCGCAAACTAGACCAAACTACGCTTATTACACCGTTTCAATATGTGGAATGCTATTATTAACACTTCAGTTAACCGCTGAAGTGGTCACCACTCATGAATCTGATTCAGGAAAGCTTAGGGCTTAATAACCGGGGTCGAGTTATTTTCACAATGTGGGTATATCACCCAATATCCTGGCAAATATTGATGTATTTGCTTCGAAATTTACCTTAATTATCGTATCCCCTTAGATTAGATTATATGAGTCACTAACACCCAGCACACTAGTGTGTTAACACATAATGATAATAAGTACTTCAGTTCCTTCAAGGCAACCTTAAATATCTTCTAAGTGTAATGTTTATTTTCAAAATTGGGTGGAAAGTTATTACATAATAAAACAAATAGTACGGTGCACCGCACAGACATTCTCGCTCATGTATGGAAAAATTTACTTATAGCTTGTTAAAAAAAAATTAGATATTATTGCAGACACATAATGAAAAATGATCATCAAAATCTACCAAAGAGAATGGATGAAATAATATACACTATTAAGAAAATATTGAGAAAATAGGAACATCTCTGCCCACCAAAGAGTTTAACTCTATTATCCATTTCAAGGACCTCCTTAAAAATATATAACATATTAATCTATAGTTAGGAAACTATTGGTTTTATAAAAGTATATTTTAAACTAAAGATCCCCAAAGTAATATTCACCGGGAAAGTAAGAATCGACATTCTTTTTGTTGTGCTAAAACGATGCCTTGATAAAAAAATTAATATAAAACATTAAATCTGATTTTGAGAAAAGAGATTTTTTTTTCACTTTTCTAGCACAAGTAAAATAATTAATTTTAGTTTTAACTATAGTGTTAAATATTGAATTCCAAAAACTCCTCAAGAGATCCTTATCGAAACCCTAAGGACCTAGTTTAGGCCGATCAGTAAAATGGTTTATGATCTAGGCCAAGATAAGACACACAAACAGACACACCGACATTGAAAAATCCCTTTTTCAGGTTCACGGGGCAATGAAACGTCGACATACATCAAAATCTAGAGCTCAATTTTTTTTAACGATCACAATATTTTCTTTCTCTGAGGAGTCATGAGAAAGTAAAAAATAGGCGAAAACATTTAAAAAAAGTTTAGGCCCTAAGACAAGATTATTGGACATCACGATCCAATCACAACCCGCATCGGTATTCACGTCACTCTCGTGTTAGACTGGATCGACGGTGACTAGGAGATTAGGTTTCGAATCTTGGTCAGGCGTACTGAGGCTGTTTGTTTCATAAATTGGTCCCTACTCTACCTCCACACAAGTACGGGTACTTTCCCGTTAAAACTCCACCTTTAACATTCCTCCTGGTGACCTGGCGGTCTAGGGGTAAGGTGTCAGACTTCTGTGCTGGCGGCCGGGGTTCAATCCTCGGTCCCGGCACAGATTTATCTGATTAGCAAACCCTTCCTTCACCTCTGACAAGACATCTTGTGAATGNGGCACAGATTTATCTGATTGCCAAACCCTTCCTTCACCTCTGACAAGACATCTTGTGAATGTGGGGAATGCCAGGCCTCCACCGTGGTTCGGATTCCACGTTAAACTGTAGGTCCTCCATTTCATCTCACAATCACCCTACCATTACACATTAGCGTAAGTGCGTATAACCCGAACGGGTAGTAAGACGCGGTGCTAATAATAATAATAATAATAATAATAATAATAATAATAATAATAATAATAATAATAATAATAATAATAATAACATTCCTCCTCCATTACCGTAATTAATATATGAGAATAAATCGAATAAGACGCGGTCAAATAGAAAACAATATTAAATCATGCACAGGTTGCAGTCTGTTGTATACATTAGATAATTATTTCTTCTTATTTTATTGAGATAGTAAAGTTACTCTGTTAAATACACCGTTGTATAAGATCACGGCTTAACTATCCCAACCTATAGCAACACACCCATCATGGTAAGCCAAGACGGTCTCGTGCTGTTGACATTAGCGTGTATAACGCAGGTATTGACTTAAATTACAAACTGTAAGTGAATAATAAATAATATTTGTGATAAATATAAGTTTTTGCTAGCACATTCACCACTCGATCTTATCGCAAATGGAAAAGGATAGGTCTAATAGTAAAAAATGTATTACGCCTAAGGAAATGGGTCTGGTTAAATCATTCATTGCGATAAAACTACAAATAAATTATATTGGTTGGAAAATGATATTAAAAATAAAAGAAGGTTTAAAGCATGTTTACCACCTTTCTCAAAATAAAGCTAAAGGATGTTTATGGAGTTGTGGTGTTGGGGTTTTGGCTCAGAGTTTTTCAATATCTTAGACGCCTCCAGAATATAGTCTTGTGCGTTTCTTATGCCCTTTGGGAGGAGAGCGGGAGATGAAGAGGATGGGCAAGGGGGTTGTGAATAATATATTTGTTAAAATTTATCTAGATTACTATACGTATTATACTGGGATAAAATTAATTTCATGAAACATTTGAAACCTTTTTTATTTTAATAAATTCGTCCTTCAAGGCGGATGCTCCGAAATTCAACTTAAGCTCAAAACCAAGAGCATAGTAATTTATGTTACATTATTATTATTATTATTATTATTATTAGCACCGCGTCTTACTACCCATTAGGGTTATACGCACTTACGCTAATGTGTAATGGTGGGGTGATTGTGAGATGAAATGAAGGACCTACAGTTTAATGTGGAATCCGAACCACGGTGGAGGCCTGGCATTCCCCACATTCACAAGATGTCTTGTCATAGGTGAAGGAAGGGTTTGGTAATCAGATAAATCTGTGCCAGGACCGAGGATTGAACCCCGGCCGCCAGCATAGAAGTCTGACACCTTACCCCTAGACCGCCAGGTCACCAGTCTTTATGTTACAAATCGTAAAACGAAAGAATCTGCAATTTACGTTAATCAGTGAATGTTTTATGAAAGGATTCCTGATGTTATATACAAATAGTTGAGGTCTTTAAAATAAATTATCTCCGAGCTGTAGATCTAGACAAAATTCACAAAATTTGAGCACTGCCATTGGTCTTTGCTAAAAAACCATGCGATTTGACGAAGGAGAAAGTTGTCCTGGGAGATGTTTTACTTGGGGTACGTCGTCTAGTAAAAATAAGTATTCAGTTAGGATTGTTGTGAAAATAAAACGTTTATCTGAGGACGATGTACAATAACATAAAATACGGAATGACACCTCAAACTACGGAATGGGTAGTAGCTATAGCGAGATCCTGTGGTATTATATAGACTTTATTAAGCTTTTAAATATGAATTTTCAATGATTTTTTTTTTCAAATGTAGTTTTCTTGTTTGACTGAATTTTAACCATAATTCTATTGTATACATTTGAACAGCAACTATTATCTTAAATGTTTGGTTTAATTTAATGTTATTATATGTTAGTTTTGTCACTGTTTAATCCGGTAAACTTATCAATAATTTGAATCCACAATTTAACAAGCTCAATGTACTAATATTTTAACTTTATTTTATCAAAATTTGTGCTCAACAACATAATTAAACTAATTTTATAACTGTACCAGGTGAAAGACTACTTTGTCAAAGACAATATTTTAACTGTCTTGGTCTAAAAAAGTTTTGTGAAGTGAGTTAATAAGTCTATACAGTGTTATGAACACTACACCAAAGATCATAAATAAAATAATATATACTGTTACTTACTTTAAGCCATGGCATAAGGAACTAGAAACAGTGCTACAAAAATAATTGAGAAATCAGAATCATATTTGTTCACCAAACAGCATAATAATCAAATTCATTTTCAAAGAACTGTATTAAAAATTATATATATTTGAGTATAGCTCAGAAACTATTGTTTTATAAAAATATATTTCAAATACAATTAGTTTTATCTTTAATAGTAGGGTTACTACAATTTTACAATGATAAGTTATTTTGTATCTCAAATAATTGCGTAGATATGATGAAAATTGGAAAATTTCCCCTATGTAAAGTATCCTCAAAGAGATTTCACTAGAAAATGAGAATTTAAATCCTGTTTATTAAAATAAACAATGTCCAAATACAAAATTTAATCAAAATTGGTTTAACGAATTTATAAAATATTGATTTTTTCTCTTTTTGCCCTTAAGTAAACTACCCTTAATTTTAGGGATAGAAATATGATTACAAAAACCCCTCGGGGGGTCTTATGAAAACCCTAGATACCAAGTTTTAACCCAATCGGTAACATAATTTCGGTTCTAACCCAAGGTACAGACAAGACAGACATACAGGCAGACGGCATTGCAAAAGCCACTTATTTGGTTTCAAGGGATCATGAAACGTTGACATTTAACAAAATCTTGAATTCGATTTTTTTTTTACAATCACAATAATTTATCTCCAAGATGTCGAGAAAAAGTAAAAAATAAACACCAAATCCTATATTTGGATCATAATATAGATAAAATGCATAAAAATTACTTTGTAAGTCGTAACCAGGAAACATTACTGAACTTATTTTTGTATTGTGATACTATTTGAATAAATGAACACCAAAACCCACATTTAAACACTAAAGTGGCTATCTAAACACATTTCAAGAACATTTTATCAATATTTGAAATTATAATATATACCAAAATGTATTTCAACAAAATTGTAGAGTTTTAATTTAAAATGCATGTGCTAAACAAAACTTAAGACAATATTTTAGAGAAATTGACTACCTAACATTTTTATTTGCAAATTATAGTCAATAATATTGAATTAATTGCGAATAAACTGTCCAATAACAGTAATTGTTTTCCCAGCCTAAGAAATTAATTTCAGCTACGTTTACCATCGGTAAATTTGATAAAAAATAGTGGACAAACAGACACACATAGCTTTCCACAATATTGAATCCACCCTCTTATATTTTTCAAGTTTCATATATTTTTCATAAAGATGGTATGATATATAGCATCCATCACAAATTTCACCTCTCTAGGGCATCGGAAAATGGGAGAAAGAGCCCTGGAAGGATTGACAGACAACCATTTAATCTACCCACTTAAAAATCAGTTAAACATTTTTGGAGATAACTGCAGCAATTAATTAATAAGTGAGAAAAGTTTCAGCTACGTATCTTATCAGGAAATCTGAGATATGCTCTGGGTAAACAGACACCACATGGATTTTAATAATACATAGTGATACCTCAACATACTTCTTGTATGTTTCATCATGAACATTTTTCATTATATTATTATACTTTTGTTATACAACAATTTTTTATTCTTTGTTTTTTTATTTAGCACTGTATATTACTACCCGTTTGGATTATACGCTTAAGTACTAAGTATGCTAGTGTGTTAGGAATAGGGAGGGTTGAATTTAGAGGAGGTGAACCCGCATTTCCGTGGAAAAACATTTAGGAAAAACCACATCCAGTTCATCCGACCGAGATTCGAACCTCGATCTCCCCGTTCTCGGCAATATAGCTCAACACGATACCAGTGCGTTAGCTAACTACGCCACCGAGGCGTGTAAGACAGCCATCAAGAGACCGCCTAATGTGGATCAAGAAAGATTCCAACGTCAATAAGAATTTGGTAATACTATTTCATACAAATCATAAATAAATAACCCTATGGTAGATGATTTTATCTTTTCATGATATCACAAATATTTGACAAAGATAACCGATATATATTTTGAATTATCGATTGTTTAAATTAGAACACTATCAAAAAATAAACACTATACAGGTTTAAACAAGTGCTTATTCTGATAAGCTATAACCTTGTAAACAACTGAAAAACAAATAACTGTATATTTCGTTACAAAAAAAAAAAGTGGCCTACTTGCACAGTACAAAAGCTTACTGAATTTGCTGAATGTGGAGTGACCAATTACCCATCCTTTCTGCTTCGATGAAATTTTTCACCATTTTCAAATACTGTATCCATAACTGTGCAATAGGCCCATTACTTTGCAGGTGAACTAGTGCTTCATGAAACTTATTCTCAACCCTTTGGAACTCCTCACTTTTGTCAGCTGTTAGTACAACAGATCGGTCCAAGTGTGTGAGTAAGTTTTCCAAAACAGCTCTATCTTCCTCTGAAAAGTCAATTCTTTCGACAACCAAAGTGGCTAATGCTTGGTGAGCCAATAAATGTGCTCTTATTGCCCTGGAATAAGCATGCCCAGACATGATTTTTGTGATGCTGTTTTCAGCAAACGTACAGGCAAACAGATCTTTTAGACCACTCCCAGCCATTATTACTCAAATAACTCCCATAAAGGACATTAATAGATGAAACCCCCAAGTCCCGCAATTACGTTATCCAATTCAGGGGTTTTACCACTGTGAAGAGTTCCTTTTGCCTGTTTCTTTTGCACGTTTTCTGATCTAAATTCTTGCATCTCTAGTTGGCCTCAAGAAGAGACGTGTACACTGTATCATGCTGACTTGGAGGGCGTTGATAATAGGAAATTATACGATTTTTGAGCATTTGCTTTCTCTTTTAGACGTTGCTTGCTCCATAAAACTGTTCCATCTAGAAAGAGGCATGCGAGTCGATTTGCCATAGGTCCATATAATATCAGCACTAGATGATTTTATATCGTTTCCAATCAAGCAAAGAATTTCAAGATTCTGAATATCAATGCTGCTCAAGCCACCAGCTTCATTCTTTTGAAAGCTTTGCAGTTGGATCGTACCTGCTTGCTGGACAAGGTCAGATGAAGTTTTTTTTTCAAGCATTTCACAGGTTCTTCAATGGTTACAGCGGTTGCTGGAGTTATTGGCATAATTCCCCCTCATTGCATGGAACGTATTGAGACCATCAAGGGTATTAACGTTAAAATCAGCATTATCAAAGATAAATTGCATAAATACATCAGTAGCTGATTTATCAATCAACTGAACGTTAGGTTGCAGTACCGTTGACATCTCAAGTAGTACTGCCTCATGATGACTTGATGAAAAACCAAGTACAGATAGGATATCAATCAGTTGCCTTGACCCAAACATTTTATATATGTACACACTCACCCCTGTGAGCAGAGAGGATGAAAATGAACGAGGTCTAGCAGCTGAAATAACAGCATGTGATGGAGCGATACATTGTTTTGTCCATTTTTGCAAGGATTCCCTTTTATTGGTAATCACGACAGTTTGGAAAAATGATAGTAATGACTGTGGAATGATATCTTCATTGTCACTTAAAAATGTATTTGATGGAGGGTATTGTGTTGTAAATTTGTGAGCGGATGTCTTCCAGAATGATTGCTGTGGCCGCTTTAACTACTCTCAGGCGTTTTTCTTCGGGATATTTCTTTCTGTTCTCATACCAATTATCAGAGAGAATTTTAAGCCCTGTATTTTTTAAACAAACAACTGTGATTTTGTTGGATGTTGCTGCAATGATAATGTCACTTCCATATTTTTTAAAGAGACAATCATTCACAATTCTTATGTCTGGGCGGAAATCTCCTTCTATTTGCTACATCAGTTCTTGAAGAGAAAACTGACACTCATCTGAACTATCAGCAAGTTAGGCATACAGACCTGGGAAATGAGGTCAGGAGGAGAGCGAGGGGGGAGGGGGAAAACCAACAGCCAATCAGAGAGCAGGAGAAGGAGTCACGTGACCAATTATGACCAATCAGCGTCGGGGTCAAGTTGTTCTGTAAAGCCCCACCAGCTACCTATGTATATTACAAAACGTTATGTTGTTAAGAGATATTAAAATATATGAAAGGATTGTAAGGATTATTTGGAATCTTGTGGCAAAATGAAGTATTTCAAGGAATGCTTAACCATTGACCTGACTGACCTCTAGCTCATCCTACACGGTTGATGAACCTTAGGCACCCTGGGCTCAAACGGTTGCTCTCCAATACAAGTACTGATATTCCGGCGTCCTAACCCGCGTAGCCCCAAAATGGGCAGAGTGAACCCCCAAGACTCGATGGTGATTAGTCAGTCTTGATAGCTGAGATCCACTACTTTTTATTCTGCTCTCTGGCCTGGTTTGCCGTGAGGAATTCTGACACACTGTTTATGTTGTCAGTGCATATATTCGATTTGCTAACAAGTTACCCACAATAGCTTTCAATACTCGTTTTGTCATTCACAATCCAGAGAACAATGATATTAAACAACCAGCCCTTCAATTTAGGCAGTGTGATTTTATTAGTAAATATTCTTTCTTAAAATAAAATAATTTAATAGTACTGATGACTAATTTTAGAAAATAACCTTATTTTAGTGAAGAGTGGCTTTACAAAATGATTTGTTTCCTTTTTCTGAGGAAACCCTACTTAAGAGTCGTTTACTGCTATCCTATTTT
Organism: Timema douglasi; assembly: GCA_901482245.1. Classification (NCBI taxonomy): domain Eukaryota; kingdom Metazoa; phylum Arthropoda; class Insecta; order Phasmatodea; family Timematidae; genus Timema; species Timema douglasi. Next base: position 21,712 of record CABEEJ010001235.1, on the reverse strand, counting down.
CGATCATTTTGTTCCAAGCTATAGGCTAATACACTATATGAGAACGTTTGTACGATTGTATCGTACCAATTTTTTTAGTACGATGTTGATCTCAAGGATTGGGGAAAGGATGGGAAACTCACATTCCCAGTACAATCGGTTAGGATTCGAACCAAGTTAACCTAGTTTTAATGCCGCCTTCTTGGGTCAAAGCAGGTAGAGCAAACCACTTTACCCAGTAGGAACAACAGTGTGCGACCATTACAAAAGTTATTAAAACTAAGATTATCTATCCATACGTCAAGTCACGTGATCTTCAGCTGTTCCTTATTGATGGTTTCAATACCCTTAAAATAATAATAATAATATTATAGTAAATAAAAACTATAATGACCACGAATAATAAGTTTTTAATTTACAGAAGATCCGAAGCTACCGCGTTCTTGCTGTATTCGGCTGGATGAATTGTGAGCAGGAAACAAAAGAGAACACGCCTCATTTACACACAACCAAAATAAAAACCCGAATAATAAACCAGAGACCAAAGTTGGCTTCATCCATCCGTTGGGTCGGGTTGAGCGATGGAACTCCAAGAGCTCCTAAAAGGATCAATATCGCCGCGGTGCTGCTGCTGAATTATGTAAGGCACGTTTGATGAATTTAATGCTAGCGACACCAAGAACGCTTGTTTAATCGTCCTTTTCTGTCTCGCTCTTCGTGGCTGTGTTACAATCCCCTCGCTTCCTCCTCCCCACTACCTGTTTCTTTTCACAGCCCTATCTCTTACCCCCCCACCCCCCCGTATCACCGTCTTTCTCTAAAAGGATGATTTTGGGCGACATGATATAGGGAAGAACTGCTCGACTGCTGAGGACGGGGAGATCGAGGTTCGAATCTCGGTCGGGTGAACCGGGAGTGGTTTTTCCTAAATGCTTTTCCACTCTCCCTCCACGCAAATGCGGGTTCACTTCTTCTAATTCAACCTTCCCAATTCCTAATCCATTAGCGAGATTAGTCCTTAAAGCTTATAAACCGAACGGGTAGTAAGACGCGGTGCTAAATAATAATAATATAGGGGAGAACGTCCTGGCAACATGGGGACATATAAAGCGGGATGATTAATTTGGCCACGTTTGTATTCTCCTGTCAGATGAACGAGTATGAAGACAGACAGATTGATAAATTAAGGCGCGCACCAACGTTTTACAAGAACATGAGGTCTTACGCATTCAAATTGTGCTAATGGATAAACATATTTCACTTGGATATCAGATTAAATTTGGTTGAACGCTATAATTATTTATCATTTTGTAGCAACATCTATATTCTTCACAAATGAGCATGTGAACAAAAGCCTCATTCTCGTTTAGTATGTATGGCTTTCTGGTAAGAGAGAGCTTGAGTTAGAATCTCATTTAGGTGATTTATCACTAATATTTCCATGATTTAAAATTGTTAATATGGGTGCTTTTACTTTAAGGTAGGCTGGAAGGGGACGCAAGAAATCGAAGGGGTCTAATTGTTTTTTAGGCTCTTAGAGCAAACATGATGTTTAGCCAAAATTAAAAAAAAAATTCTCCAGTAGAATCATAGAGCCTAATTTTCTCCACAATATGGTAAGCTTAACAATCCTTGAATATCTGTCATGAGCATATCAACATTTGATGATAAGCTTTTTAGTGAGGAGGAAGAAGTTATCATAAAACTCTAGGGACTTGACAGAATATATATATATATATTTAGCAACGCATATTATTATTATTATTATTATTAGCACCGCGTCTTACTAGCCGTTCGAGTTATACGCACTTACGCTAATGTGTAATGGTAGGGTGATTGTGAGATTAAATGAAGGACCTACAGTTTAACGTGGAATACGAACCACGGGGAAGACCTGGCATTCCTCACATTCACAAGATGTCTTGTCAGAGGTGAAGGAGGGGTTTGGTAATCAGATAAATCTGTGCCGGGACCGAGGATTGAACCCAAGCCGCCATCACAGAAGTCCGACACGTTACCCCTAGACCACCAGGTCACCAGCAACTCATATTACTATTCGTTTTGGCTATACGCTAATGTACTAACTACGTTAGTGGGTTAGGGATGAGGAAGGTTGAATTTAAAGGAAGTGTATCCACATTTGTGTGAAGAGAGAGAGTGGGAGTCCATTTAAAAAACTCAGTACACCCGAGTGGGATCGAACCCCTATCACCACGTAAACGGCAGTCTAATCTTTTGCGAGACACAAAATATATTCAGGAACGGTTTATATTACCATATAAATAAAATTAACCACATGTTTATATTGGATCAACATTTTATTTATTTTGTCCAAAAAAGTTTTTGCAATAAAACTGATAAAATACTGCCCTTAACTCGCGTTACTTACCATCCCACCACAATCCACACTACCTATCCTTACTTTTATGTCGAATCCATTAATAGCTCTTACGTTGTGCGTTCTAAAAAAAAACATGCGCCAAGTGGATCAATGATGGGCAAGAAAGAGTGCTGAAAATAAACAAAACTTAAAGTAAGCACAAATAATCCAATATGGCTGAAGGTTTAATCAATGATTTATTCGGGTATTTATATTTTTGGTGGAAAGAGACCTGGCAGTCTAGGGGTAAGGTGTCAGTCATCTCTGTTAGGAGTTCAGGTTCAAATCCCGGTCCCACCACAGATCTATCTGATTACCAGACCATTCCTTAACCTCTGGAAAAGTGTGTGCTTTCACGCTTTGTGAGTGTGAGGAATGCCAGGCCCCTGCCCCTTCATTCTTTCTACTTAAAGGGACACAAACTTGATTTTTTTTAGTAAGATTAGTCAGAAAATGATTTGTATGGTATGATCGCCTAAATAATAACCTTTTAGAAGATGTACATATATATATATATCTAGACTGATTATTAAATTTATCTTTTTAATGTCTTGTACTATTTAGAGACAGCTTTCGTTCAAACTACTTCTCATATTAAACGTGAATGTTATTCTCTTTTATCTAAAATTACTTAAAAAAAAATGGGACTTCCTTTATGTATATACAGTATTTAAGAGTCTACCTGGGGATGAATTTGAACCAAACACCTATGATTATCCTATTGACAAAGATAAAGTCTGGTATTCGAATCTCTCTCCAGTCACATTTTTTAAACATACAATTTTAACTTAACAAAGGTTTAATAGATTAACTTTTTTTTTCTCACCACATCTTACTATCCGCTCCGATTATTTGCATATTTATACTAACATTAATGGGGTTATGACGGTATGCATAAGAAGAAATGTACTTGCAATTGAGTGTGAAACCATTTAAGGGGAAAAAAAACCCCTCAATACACCCGACCAGAATTCCAACTACGACCTCTTCATCACAGGTAAACCAGACAAGACTAGATTGACGCCTTTATGCGCAGTCGCGGTTGCAGGTTGATGTGATATAACCCAACTCATTTGCTCCGCGCTCTCTAAAAGTAGGCGACCAGCAATGTTACAACGGAAATAAAGATAATTAAGCCTCCCACACCGCGAGTTAAGTCATTGTTCTGCCGAGTGGTGCCAAACCTGTCTTGCTAGTTGGAGGAAACCTAACAAAGGCCGGTATATCGAAGAGCTGGAGGGCTTGAAGGATGACCTTTGACCTGTTTCCAAGGTGACCTTTACTTCTGGAGCTTGAGAGCCGGCCATGTGCTTCTCAATCAACCCTTCGACTGAACAGCGTATAACAAACATTACCCGCTGGAGCTTGGACAGTTAGCTGACTAATTAATAAATATTAATGACAATGTATTTACCTGCATTGGTGAACATGTAAGCAAAGTTGTTGACCTAATTTGGTCTGGTTTGTCTAGAATGGGGAGGTAAGGGGTCGAATTCCGGAAGGGTGTATTGAGAGTGTTTTTCTACCAAGTTTATTCTCACGTTGCTTCCACGTAAATGTGGGTAAATTTTTTCTAAATTTGTATTTTCCTCATACTTATCTAGGGGTATGAAAAAAATTATCGATACTTTACTAATATTGATATTTTCTTTCAATACTAGTATTATTTTACTTGGCACTTTTTTTTCCTATACTTTTACTGTTATTAGTACTCACACTCCGGTATCGAAAGAAACATTTTGTTTTTTTAACCTCACTCATGCTAGGACTAAATGTTTACTAGGATGGTCTGTGGAGGAAGAACAAATCTCACTGCGAGTGGAGACCAGTTTACTGCCCCCTCCTTTATAAATGAGCACGCTCATCACAAACTAAACAAAAGGATATTCTGAAAATTGACACCTGGACACGGGAATCGAACCCGGGACCTTTGGTTTAGTACGCATATGTTCTAACCACTGAGCTATCCAGGATTCGTCCCGTCATTCCTCACTCATATTTTAAGGTAGAGCCTATGATGGATGTGCGTGCGTACTAAGCCAAAGGTCCCGGGTTCAATCCCCGTATCCAGGTGTCATTTTTCAATTTTCAGAATATGATATCTTGATGGAGAATTCCTCAATAAAAAGCATAAATAATAGCTTCGGCTATTTGATTCTTAAACAAAAGGAACTTTTGTAGAACTAAATGAGCTGTCACCTCATGGGTGCCCCAAACAGACGAAGCAGAAAAGTTTATACGAGTTATTTAAGCAAATGAAGCAGGTCTGGAAGTACATTCTACTATTGTTTGTAAATCGTTGATAAATCTGTAATGATAGTATATAAACGACGAATGTAGCTAAAATATGGCACCTCCCAGAAGTGAATTATGGAAGTTTTTTAAGAAGTTGGTTAGCGAAAAAGCATCGCGAAATTTTTTTTGGAATTATTAAAAACCATGATAATTTTCTGTGTTTAAAAAAATATGGAAATACAATTATGACGCAAAAGTTGAAATTATTATTACTAGATAAAAAAAAATTCCAGATTAAAATTTTGATACCGATACTTACTTACCTTTTCTTCCGATGCTTTTAATGAGTACAGTATTGATACTTTTCTTTCGTTACCACATTCCAATACTTATCCTTTTGATGTGATTACATGAGGAGAGCCAGGACAGGTGGAAATACACCGAGTAAGGTAAAATCAATACTAATTTGGTGTGCTAGAAATCTCGCTATTTAATCAGAAATTAACGAAATGGCCCAATAATTTGAAGATAATCACCAACCCTGCCATATATTTTTACTTCAACCAAAAATATATATTCAGTGATTCATAATTTTGTATTTTAAATTAAAACTACTTCCTTAAATAATTTTTTTTAAATAAAAATATACCAATAAATAAACTCTCTGACGTCAAAATGATTTATGTTATTTAGTATATAGTTTTAATGCAGCTTGAAATCACATATATGAACATGCGGTTAAAGGTGTCAGACTAATCTCGTACAAGACCAGCGTTGATAGAGAGGTACATGGTTTTAATCCTGGTGCAGTGAACTTAAGCCGCCACTATATATTTATGTGGGTGGATTTCACTTTAAATTTATCTTACTCATCTCAATGTCCTCGAAGAGATTTTGTTAGTTAAAATATTAGTAAGCTTGAAGTTTTTTTAGTTCATTATGTTGAAATAATAGGTGAGGTACTAAGATTTACAATATCTGGTGTTTTAGGAACTTGAGTGAATCAGCTAAAAAGTTGGCAAAATATTAATATACTCCAGACTTTTTCCAAAAAGAATACATTACAAATACGCTAGTGTGGCTGATGTTGCCATCCAACGTAAATCTAGGAGAAACAGATTATTATTAGTATCACAATTATTAGTATATTTATTATTACTAGAGCTATATACCGCGCATTGACTGAACCAAATGTTTGTATTTTAGCACACTACTTAAAAACTCGATTGACTCTGGAACAGACACAGAACCCAGTTTTCCGCTCGCCAATTCATCACTATGAAAAAACGGAAGCCTCCATTTTAGCTAAGGATACATTTTAAGCTGTGTCTAGAACAGATCCCGAGACCCTTAATTGAATAGAAATGATCTGAGACAGCTTAAAATGCATATGTAGCTACCGACAATTTAACGGCAGTATTTCCTATAATTTTACGCATATATTATTTACTTTCTTCAAGCGATATAGATGTAATTAGAAAAAGTGATACTCAGTATAACATAATAATTAATATCTTGACTATTCAAAACCATATTTCGGATTAATCTAAAAATGGATCATTAGCATTTTTAAACGTTAATTATGACTTACTTGTTCGTCCACAAAAGCCTTTTGAAACTTAGTTACCAAATTATGCAATCATTGAACCTATGCAACACATGCTATCAATATGTACTGTGCCCTACAGGGATGGATGCACGGATAATATACCAGATTCTGAAGTACGACGTTAAATAGTAAACCGATGTACTGAAGTAATATTTTCCCTTAAGTATTATTGTTGGATATCAAAACCAGATCGATAAGATCAGCTGGGATATGTGAAAAAGTTGCGCTTTAAACTATAGTTTTCCGTCCACATTTCAGTAAGACAGGATATATACATATCCTGTCTTCCTGAAATATATATATATATATATATACATATAGATATGTATATATATATATATATA